>JACXGJ010004124.1:0-47985 GCA_016801105.1 Esox niger | reverse complement strand
TCTGTAAGGGCTTTCGTGCAACATATATAAAGAACACTGATGGACTTCGCTTTCCACATGAGCTCTGTAAGGGTTTTCAGGCAACCCTTCCAAAGACCCTGATTTTTTAGACCCGATACCCCAAGATTCTACCAGACTGTGCAGTTCTAAAACAGTGTTCCTTGGATTTGTCTTTGAAGGAATACGTAAAAGGCATCAAAACAGTTCTTGGAGACTGAAACTAACTAAAAACTACAGAATTTCAGAAGATTAAATTTTGCCACTTGCTTTGGTTGATGCCACTTTCTTTGGTTTTATTTTAGTTATTCTTTAGGGGTACCAATACTATTAGTTTTGGAGGAAAAATATACTTCTCAATAAAAGATGTTAGAGAAATGCTTGTGGTGAAGTAGAAGTATATTGCTCCCCTTATCTTTGAAACCAAAATTAGTTTGTGTTCGTGTCGTTTATTTTTCTCATTCACGTTTGTTCAATTTTATGATGGATGCCTCATCTTCAACTGACTGACCAGATGCCGCGTACCCATTTGTGCTTTACCCCTGTAACAGGGTTACACCGGTGATTTAAGCTAATGTTGGCTCCAGACTTTCCACTGGTACCAAGAACTTAAGGGGCTCACGTGGGGAGGCAGGAATAAACTGTCAACGCGAATTGGTATTCAGATTATGAAAAATAAAAGGCGAAATAAATAATAACGCCATGCTCAGTTTGTTTACAATACCAAGTTTGAGCTTTATGGTAAAACACCAGTGTTTAGCACCAGTGGAAAGACGGCATCATGTACATGCTACAAGTAAATTTCGAAGCACATACTTGCGGCCTATACGCTAACATGGTCATAATGCGCAATTGGGATTATGGATAAATAGATCAGGGGCTGTTTTTTGTCCATTTTAGATCCCGGGCAATCCATTAAAGATCCGGGGCTAGAGCCTCCATGTCACTACACGGCTAGAGCCCCGTACGGCCTGGCCTAATGACGCCACTGGACTGCACGTTCGTAAATCCGTTATACTCACACCTTCACGACCCTGTACATAGCAAGTTTCCTCCGCCGCTGAGCTCGACGTACGATTGGGCCACCAATATCAAACGTACAGTTCCTATAACCGTTTAGCTTCCTAACCTGAATGTTCGCCTGTCCCAAACCTGCGCGAAATTTGTATTTTGCTGCAGGTGAGCCCTAGATAAATACATAACATCCACATTGATCTGATTGATTGTAAGACGGTGTCATGTATTCATGCAAATTAGTTTTTTTGCGTCTCCAGTTGTAGGAGTCAAGGCCGTAATTACAGTATATAATTACGACACACATCGCCCCAATATTCAGATATGCTCAAAATGTCGCCCCACAATATATTGAAATATACATTATTATTAAAATAGAAATGCACTATGCTACGACAATCATGCATCGCCTTCCAAAAATAATCAATAGCAAATTTAAACTTAATCATAACCAAACAAATTGCCGTTATTATTACTACCGGTTATAGTTTTCTGGTTTACTGCACTTCGGCTTGGGGTTTGTGTGGTTGCCGTACCCCAGCAGCCGTCGGTCGATTGCTCTTGGTAGGTACTATGACTAACAGTGTACTCTCTTATTACTTTCAAATGTATTAAAAAGTGGAAAACAAAAATGTTGTATATCTTCCTGTCGATTGTGATAGTTTTAACATCAACACGTCAATTTGCGGTGGAACGGTAATTGTGGAAATAAATAGTTTGCTAAAAAGACTCAGTAATTGCATGGAGAGTAAACAAAGGTTTTTGGTGAAAACGAGCTTATTGGCGAGTGCTAATCAATTAACCATCACAATGGTGCTCATGTGCGTATTCAACTGACGTTAATGACTTGGATAGAAATGTCAGGAAGCCCACGCAAAGTCTTAGTAAAGTGTCATCATTTATGTTGCGCTACATGTGTTATTTCTGCAGACAGTAGTCGTTTAATTGATTGCATATTCGTTTCGTATACTGTATAGCGGCATTTGCTTATGATAAATCGAATTATTCGTGTTTGTGTGATTAATGTGCAAGCAGTTTTATTAATAAGCTTTCATTCACAGTGAGTGTTACAGCGAGCCTCAGAAAAGTTGAGAGCAGTGAGAAAATGAGTACCAGTCAGATGATAGAAGTATACAGTAGCACAAGAGATGAGTCAACGTTTATTTTTATAATAATCATTGCCATTCAGATCAGAAATGTTAGTAATGCATTCCTGAACATCATGGTAAGAAACACGTTTACTGATATTTCTTTCATGTTCATTCTGGTGAGTTCAGAGTAAAGAGAGGGAGAGAGAGGGTATGAGGATGCAAACAGGGCAAGGAGAGCAGGTGACATGGAGGTGAGTGAGAAAAGGAGGAAATATTGATAACCGATCTGATTTTGACATGTGTTGTTCCTACAACATCATAATGAATGTTGGCACAGGTACCACTAAGGTTAGGTTTAGGCACAGGTGTCTCTGAGGTTAGGGTTAGGTCAAAGAATATTCCTTGGGGGGCAGGGGAATATTCTGTCTTTGAACAGGGGTAACCAACTAACTACAGGTCATTTGATGGTCTTGGAGCAACATTAATTGTTTTAGGAACAACATCAACACGTTGATACCAGATTGTGTAAATACTGAGTCTTGTAAATATTTCAGACATTTTCGAATGTTTTTCTGGGGGGGACCCCTAGACCCCTGGATGAATTGGTCTCCCCCAATGTTGACTCCATGGCTACGGCCTTGGTAGGAGTAACACCTCTTACCTTATCAAAGAGAAAAATTACATGGAAAGATAATTATTAGACAATGAGAATCAATTCAGATTAATGACTCGTCCATTGCATTCCCAGTATTTCTATACGATATAGAATAATCATATCCTATACAAAAAATCCAGATAGATAATCTTTTGAAAAACCGTTCCAAGATGTCAAGTCTCCCACACATGATGAACTTTCAGCTTTAGGACCCAGAGCTCACTAGCCTGCCTGCAGTGTGTAACATTCACTTCCTCTTTCGGCTCAATTTCTTTCTCTTCTGTGATCATGGCTGCGCTCAAACACCAGCCATGTTTGCTAATTTGAAACCCAAAGGTTAGCGAATTCCTGTTTATAATTAACATCGCCTTTACCGTTTTCAACCACATTTGTTCAGTCAGAGCAACAGAGGCATCGGTGCCTTTGGAATCTAAGGATTACAAGGTTGGGCAGTTTTAATTACATTTTATTGCGAAAACTTTTGAGTGTGTGATGGAGGATGCTGTCTCAATTTATCAGACGATTACAGCGAAAACAATGAGTTTATTAGCTTGCTAACAAAAGAGGAGCATCCATATTAATATTCGGGGACGTAAACAAAAAGGGACAGATTCAAAGACTACCCTTACTTGCTAATGTTTTGATCCTCCACCTTTTCTTAGCTAACTAACGTTAGCTATCATTGCAAATGTTTAAAGAGCACTGACCCGCTGTGACTGTATTACTAGCCAGCTAGCTAGTTTCACACTACGTTGTAACTGTTGCTGATTATTGTAAATAACCTTGAATTTAGCGTTATCTAGGCCTCGATGTGTCGATTGTTGAAACAGCCAACAAATAATATAATTTTAATCAGATTGTGTTCAATGGAGATTCATCTCACCTTACGCACTCCTATTGGGATTGTTTATTTGTTGCAGAACGTGAAAATAATATCAATTCAAATGCTAGCTAACTGATCGCCGCGTTGTTAGCTAGATAGGCCTAGCTAGCAAGTTGGAAGCCGGCTTATCTGCTTGCATATTCTGAATTCGCAAGTTAATTGGAAAATATTTATGTTGTCTTGATTAGAACACATTAGACAGTCAAGATAGCTGTGGACAGTAACAACATTACGCGACCTAGCCTTATTACTGGATGTGCCATTTTTGTTAATTCCACTGAGGTTATACTGAAATACAAGCCCGTTTTGTTTTTGTTTTTGACTGATAAGTAACTGTGTGCGTAACACTGGCTTGTAGTAGATGCCTTTATCATCAAAACACGTATTAACCTCGACTGCATGTAGAACATCCAACTACTATATTATAATGGGACATGTGAAACCGTTACATGAAACTAGCTTATCCATATCACAGAAACATAATGTTGGTATTATTAAAGCGCTACATCTTTGAAGAGTGTGCTTACTTATCTTAGCACGTACGTTAGTTTCAGTGGATGAGAGTCATTCCGGTCCATTCCGAGGGTTACTATCCTCGAGCGCATGGTCACGTGTAGCAGTTAGCCTAACTAGCTAGTAGTATTGTAGTATTAAACAGAAATATAGTAATTCTCTGTCGCTCCAATTTTAAGTAATAAACAAATAATTACTTAAATTGATTATTTATGTTTGGTTATCGCACCATGTTCGTTATGTAGCCGAAATCTGTAACGCTACCTAAGATGATATGTTTACGTTATAGCTAAATGAAACATCAATGTTTTCAGCTAAGACAACGTCCTTAGTGTTAATAGGCTAGTTAGCTATTCATGCTAATATTGTGTTTATCGTGGTATGGATGTAAAAAACGCAGTTAAATATTGGCTTTACCAATGAACCGGGGGACTACGCAAAATGTGTACTCGTTGAAAACCACTATTTTGGTTTATTTACCTTCTAATTTCATTGAACATTGGTATCTTATACTAAAATATTATCGTTTTCTGTATAAAAACGGGTTGCTTGTGCTTTACCGTGGATCAACCCGTGGCGTTCATTGTTTGAGTGTCAATGTGCTGGCTAGGGCATCCCATCTGCTGCTCTAACTGCGACATTTTGCGAGTTGTGGGAGTGTAATGTTTATGTTGTCCTCAAGTGTCAATTTATAGATATCTAGGGCCTGCCACCTCTTGCAGTTTTACCAACGATTGATGTATAGATAATTCTCCCTTTTTAAATACGTATATATATTTGTTTATATTTGTATAAATCTAGGGGGGATTCACATTATACATTTTTATATCACACACTTTCTGTTTGTTTTCTACTGTTTCCTTGTTTAAGAAAGCCATCTATTGCTTTCTTAACAGAATGTAACAAAACCACATTTGAGACCGTTGCGAGGAATTAATTTTCCCTGTTTGTTTTCTCTCATGACTTTTGTTTTGTGTTACCGTTTTTCAGATGGAGGCGAACAACCATTTCAACTATGGCACCCACTCCTCCGTGGCTGCTAACTCAGGACTAAAACTCTCCTCTGGGGATTCTCTCTATACTAATGGTTCCTCCATGAGTTTTCCTCAGCAGGGGAAGAGTAAGTACAGCTCCCTCTAACCACATTTTCTGTGGTAATTCTATTGCTCTTCATTAATATCTCTCTTGGCCCCAGTCTACAGAATAACATGACAATTAATATTGTTTATATAATTTTACATGGTATTTGGTGGATTGCAATATCAAGACCAAATCACCTTGCATATTTTCATAAAATGTCCAGCAAGTATATGATTATATATGATTTTTTTCTGAAGTGCATATCGCCCATCATTTCGTACACTTACATCCCTGACCACCTTTGCAGATTTGAATGGCGAAATGAATGTGAATGGCATCACTACTGTAATTGGGCCCAGTGTACCTGGCCCCCACCCTCCTACAGCCTCATATCCACACATGAGCAACCACCACCAAGGTAGCATGGGTTACGACTACCTATGGGGAGCACAGCCCCAATACAGCCCAGCTATGGGCTCGTCTCCTGGGCATGGCATGCACCAAAAGCAGCCTTCGCCGACAGTGATGCAGCAACAGAGCCAGCACCACTTCCAGGGTCACGGACAGTACCAGCTGAATGGGGGAATGCCTGGTTCCCATCAGCCCCCTGTGGCGGCCCCTCCAAACGTGACTCTCACAGGGGGCCAGTACTGGAACAGGGCTAATCCGGGGCAACAGCAGAGTGGCGCAGCCATGGCTTTGGGGTATAACTCGCATGGTGTATATGGGGCCTACCAGAGCCAGGTGCACCCTGGGATTGTGCCCTCGCAGCAGCATCTTCACCAGCAGCAACAGCAGCAGCAGCCGGCGTCGCAGCCTCCACAGCCGCCTGCTCACCAACAGACGCCGCAGCACGTCCACCCGCACCTCCACCCACACCACCACCACCAGCAACGCCAGCAGCAACCTCAGCACTACAGTATGGTGCCCAACGGGATGCCCTACTACCAGACCCAGCACCCACCTCTTCCTGCAACGCAGCCCCAGTCTCAGCCCCAGTCCCAGGCTCAGATGATGCCCCCTACCTCCCAAAATTTCACCCCTCCACGTGGCAGCCCGCAGCACCACCACATGGGCCGGGCGGGCACGGACAGCCCTCTTCCTGCGGGAGTGTCATCTGTCCCTATGATGTCACCCTCATCAGTGACAGACAGTGGGTCACCCCAAAGCCAGACCAGAGAGAGGAGTCCCCAGGGAGGATCTGTGGGGATGCCTGCTGCCATGCAAGGTATGGAACAACTGTTTACACACGTGGCACATTTGCATAGTCATCCAACACCTTCTGGAAACCCAACACCTTCATGGCACTGGAGATATCACTTTCCCATATTCATGTTTTTGTAGTCGATAGTGTCTTTGTGGAAACGGCACCATATGACACAATAACACAATATGATTTTTTCCCCCAGACAATGACAGTCTTTGAATTTTGCCTAATTAATACTAATCAGACTCCATACAATCGGTAATATAGTTTTCTAGACAGATTTAATGTCAGCCGTGTGAACTGTTTACATGAGAAAAAATTGAACCATGTTTGGCTTATTCTGTAATTTAAGCCTATAAGGGGCACTAATTACTTCGATCAAAACAACAATGAGAGGAACAATGGATGCCTCACCTGAACTCATTCTAACACAGAGCAGTCCCAAAAAGTGTAGTGTATAAATGGTGCATTTATTGTGCATGTTTGGCTGTGTTTAGCTTTTAATGTCCGGGAATGTTACTGGTTTCCTGGCTTGGGCTAAGCATTGTATATCCTGACATAAATCAGGTTGTCAATTTTATACCACGACCCAAAAGGTGTGGTTCTTTTCAATTTAGTGTGGCCTACACATATGACAAGAAACACCTGACACTATATTTATTCCAAATGAATTGCTATCTTTTTCATCTTACTGAGATGATATGTGGCAGATTGTCCACAAGGTACTTTTTAAAAGTGCCATCTGCTCCCCTGGTTCCCTCTTGAATCGCCTTGCGGCTGCTGTCTTTTTCCTGATATCTCGAGCCGTCTGACTGTTGTATTTGTTCCCTAGGGCGGATAAGTGAAGCGTTTAAGGATGTAGATATAGGCTACAATGGGATGGAGAGGGCCTCTGTCGCCCAGCGGCTGCTGAAAAGTGACAGCTACCCTCACAAGCCCCCTGGACCTCCCATGGGATCTGCCGGCGACTACTTTCAGTGCTCCGAGCAGCCAATGGCACCACAACATGAAATGGCAACCTTAGTGAGGGAGTCTGTGCTGCCTACACCTTCACATTCCATACCATCGCCTCCTCCGGCTGTGTCTGCACCTCCCTCTGTGGTTTCTACACCTCCTAGGGTCCCTGCAACTCCTGCAGGATCTAAGCCTCTTATGGGTTCTTCAGGACCACCTGTTGTTTCATCCTCTGTTGATTCTACACCTCCCATGTCCTCGGCTCCTTCTCCCCCTGTTGTTGGGCCTCCACGGTTGTCTTCGCCTCCTCTGATGGTCCAAGGCCTAAGACCTTCAGTTACTACGTCCACCTCTCCTTCAAAGGCGTCACCTGCCTCAGTGTCTGCTCCTTCTTCCAAGCCACTTGTACCTCCCCTATTGGACACATCCTCCAGACCTCCTGCTGCATCTGTTCTCCATCCAGGTAGTGCTTCTACGTCAGTGTCGGTGACACGTCAGATTACTCCTGTGACATCTGCAACTCCTGCAATGAGTTCTAATACTACCACGGGGTCTGCGCCCACGCACTCCATGTCTATGCCTATGTCTGCGCTTCAGCACATGGTCCAAGGATCCAGACCACCCCCCCTGACTTCCTCTCCCCCGGCTTTATATGGAGTTCCCAAAGAACAGTTTTGGACTCCATCAATGTCTGACGCTGCACCTCCACGAACTGTGTCTGGGTCTCCACCAGCCGCTTGCACAGCTGTAACCAGGGCACCTCCTGCAGTCAGTGCTCCTTCTGTATCAGTGTCCTCTCCCCCTCTTGTGTCTTCTCCCCCACATGTAGTTACCGCTTCCTCTACTGTGTCTGAGTCTGCAGTGTCCTCTCCAAAGGAGGTGGTGACGCCTCTTACAGTTCATGTTGGTGATGCTTTGCCTGTAGCTGGATCTCCCACTTTAACACCCCAAGCCTCCACATTTTCTACAGTGTCTGAGCCGCCTCCTTTGGTGTCTGTGCATTCTGCTCCTCTACACGCCCCTAAACGGATGGTTCTCCTGAAGGAGCAAGACATGGGGGACAAGAAGGACTCCTCTGTAGAACCACAGCCTAAAGCTGATACTGTCAGAACATCACCAACAACAGATCCCACCCAGTCTCTGACTTATCAGTCTGAAAAACATTCATACAAACCCCTCACGGATATTCATGTGACAGCTATGAGGTTGAAGGACCAAGAGAACTCATCTTGGGAAATAAATTCCGCTGAAAAAACGGACAATGCCCCTATCATGGGAACAGATGCTCCTCTGGAGAGGAGAGGCCTGAATGACACCTGTGGGATGGAGGAGTCTGCGGATGAGGAGTCTGCAGGTGAGTCCTCCCAGGCGCTGTCCCCATGTCCTGACAGCACCAGGATGGAGGACACCAGCCTCACTGAGGAGAATGACTCCTGTAATGATTCATCAGTTAAAGATTCCTCCCAGTTCGGTGACACCTCTAGACTTGACGATAGCTCTCGCATGGATGATGCATCTCGTTTGGATGATAGCGCTCATGTAGATTGTGACACTTCTCAGTTTGACAATACCTCTTTCACGGATGACTACTCCCGGTTGGATGTTAGCTCTCAGTTTGACAAAAGCTCTTGCATAGATGACAAATCTAGATTTGATGTTTCTTCTCGTTTTGATGGAAACTCTCACATGGTTGATGACTCTGGGGCAGTCGAAAACTCAGGTGTTGGCAACTCTGGAATGGATAGCTGTTTCTCCTCTGTGGAGGATTCCAGAGACTTGACACTTGATGGTACCAAGACAGAGGACTCTTCCTGGGAAGAGGAGACCTTCAACAGCTGCCTGAGCACACGGGAGTCCATTCTGGAGTCTTCCCTGAAAAACACCTCGCAGTTGGATGATTCCCATGGTGATTTGTACCAGAATAAGGTCTCTAGGTCAAGCTCAAATGGCCATGTCAAACCACCCCCAGCCTACAAAGGTACTTTTTTTGGTGGATTATGACATTGTTATTGTATTTTCTTAATGTCACTTGGTTGCCTTTCATCAAAATACTTGGTAATTTAAAGAAAAAAAATCATTTAGAATTTTGAGATGTTGAGTATACATTTTACACTATTCCCCTGCTCTTTTAGGAGCTTACAGCACCCCTCCCCCCCTTTGGCAGCACTGATCTGGCTTCACTTCTGCTAAGCTGTACCATCAAATCAATAAACTTAGATTTGAAAATTATGTTTAAGTAAGCTGTAGAATGTGTGGGTAGATGCATGGCAATATACCATTTTGCAAGGAATGGGTGCATTTTGGAAGTCTAATTGTTATTAACTCAAGCTGCCTACCACGGAAGAACTGTTTTTTTTCAACATACAACAACTGCCAGTTTAATTTTAGCGCTCTTAACATTATCACTTATCAATTCTTTAACAGGGTCTGAAGGTGCCCATGAGCCGGAAGGCCAATATGTACCAGACATTGCTGGCAGTACAAGCACCAAGGCCAGTGCTGCTAGTGTCATGACTCCACCTGTCGTCATGGACAAGGACAAGCACACAGCGGCACTCAGTGCACTGGTGGAGAGCCTGGTTGCTACCCCTCTCCTACCCCAAGCTGCCCCAAACATGTCCATCACTGGCGCAAAGATCAAAACGCCACGAAAACCTAGAAAGCCACGTACTCCAGCAGCCTCCACTCCCGGTATACCAGAAAGACACTCTGACCGTTTTTGTCCTTATCTTTCTAACTGTAGTCTATTTAGAAGGTTGTATGTATTTTTCTGACTTTCTTTTGTCACTCTCCAGTTTCCCAGGACCCCGGGCAAGCACAGCGGAAGTCCGCTGTTAAAACTCCAAAGGTGGAGAAGATAAAGATGGAGAAAATAAAGGTAGAGAAGGTGAAGGTGGAGAGGAAAAAGAAGCAGGTTGAGAAAGGAGAGGTAACAGCTAAAAAAGAGAAGGGACCACCAAGGAAACGAAAGAAGAAGATAGAACCAGTAGCAGTCACAGTGGAGGCTAAACAGTCTGCTGAAGGCCTACTTCCCAGTCAAAGTGAACCAATTGCTGCCATCGGTGAAACTTGTCTGACCAGTAGCGAAACACCAATGGTCACCAAACCCAAGAAGGTTAGGGTCAAGAAAGCCAAGAATCTAGAGCTGAAGCCACCCAAAATAGCAAAAATGGACACTGACACTAAACCCAACGATGACGACATTAACGACAATGATGGCGATGACAGTTCCACCGCTGGTAATGAAAGAGCTAAGAACGTAGATGCTGGAAATTGCAGAAATTATTGTGGATCAAAAAAAAATTTAATATACGTAGTCATTATCAAATAATACAAATCCATTACAAATTTCTAAATCTTGTCATGCTGATGGATGAGCAATTCTGTACCAATCAAATTATTATTATGTTTGTACAGGTGACACCCCCAGGAGGAGGGTAGCAACTGAGGAGCAGGTCCACTTTCCTCTGCTCCATGGGTAATTCACTATAATTCATACAGTCTGCTGAGTAAGAAGTTTCCCAAATTAGTCTTTCTTTGCCAAATATTTGGGTGCAGAAAGTGTTAGTATTCACACAATTATAAACCTTCCCTGGTTACATCCTACAGTGAACTGAAAAAGTATTTGGACAGGGATACCTGTTTGTGTATTCGCTTGGTGTTGATTCCCCCCCCCCCACACACACTTTAGGTATAAAAGAAAAGTTCACAGTTCGCTTCAAACAACTGTTTGTTATTTGACTGGTGTGCTAGTTTGCTTTAGAAGAGAGCAGTCATTGCAAAATTGTGATTGAAGGCTTTGCATTTGCCCTTAGCCGCGTCTGACAGCATGAAGACTAAAGAAGTGTCGATGCAAGTCAAGCTGGCTATTTGGAGGTAGATAAATCGGAATACAATGATCACCGGCATGGTCAAAACACTAGAGGTGTCAAGAACTATTTTGGTATTAGCTATAGAAAGCTTTTCTGAGCTCGACAATGTCAACATTGTGGTATACCAAAAGAAAAACTCTTAAATGGTGAACAATGAATACTGTCAGTAGTGAAAGAAAAACCCCAATATGCATACCACTAGTAAGCTTTAGAATCACAATGGCCAGGTTTGTTAAACTTTCCCTAAAAGATGTGGGGAATTTTGGAACATTAGTTTTTCAGGATTTTAGATTGGTGAAGTCTATCTGATCTGAATCCAATAGAACATACTTTGCTGAAGACAAGAGTGGAGGCAAAAGGCCCCATCATCATGGCAAATTTTCAGCATTTGGTGATCTATATGTGCCACAGACTGCGGACAGTCATTATGTCCAAAGGACGCCTAACGGTAATTAGTACAACTAATAATCAGTAAACATAATATTCATCTGTCTAAATTGTTTTGGTTCCCTTAATTTGGTGAGACTATATACAAAATGTGCAGTCATTTCTAAATTATTAACCTGATATGGACCGAAATCCCCTAAATATTCTCCTCATTTACTCAATCGTGGACTCTCTATGCAGTGCTGGAGACAAAAAGTCTGCGGACAAGGAGTCCAAGACAAGTGTCACTGTCCAAATACTTCAGGAGTTTACAGTATAGGAGGTTCACCGCAGGAATGAGCAACTTTTGCCGTGTGTTGAATGTGGCTCTTAACCCGCTTTCAATTGATCTGTGTTTTAGCTGGAAGAGGGAAATCCGAGTCAAAAAGACTGAGGACCGGCTGAAGGGGGAGACCTGGTACTACAGTCCATGTGGGAGGCGGATGAAGCAATTTCCTGAAGTCATTAAGGTAATGGCCCTGAGTTACAACACAACAGCGTTTTGGCTCAACTGTAAATGTTGTGTGTGAACTGAGAGATGGCGTGCAGTCGTAGATAGTGCTTGAAAAAGTGATGTCTTTCCCTCAGGGCATTTACCACATCACACAGACACTTACAGTGGGCGCGAGATTGACCGAGAGTAACGTGATGTGACATTCTTATTGCACAAATGTTGGCTGTAGCTTCACCAAATTTATTGAACCTATAATTATCCCTCTTCATTGATTGTGTGATTATGACCTCTGACCTGGCATTCTCCTGGGTTTTTGGGTTCTAACTTACCCATGATCCTCTTCCCCCTTAGTACCTTAATAGGCACCAAGACACCCCTGTGACCAGGGAACACTTCAGTTTCAGCCCCCGCATGCCCGTAGGGGACTTCTACGAGGAGAGGGACACCGCAGAGGTGTGTGACCTGACAGATACTTATAGCAATACCACTGTGCTGACGGTGTGTTCTATCGCATGGCACCTTTCCCATAAACCTTTCCACACATTTTCTCACAGGGAGTGAGATGGTGCCTCTTGGCTAATGAGGAGGTGCCCTCCATCATCATGGCCATTACGGGCCGACGCGGCCGACCTCCAAACCCTGACAAAGAGAAGCCCCGTCCCCGAGCTCGCCGCACCAAGGGCAGTCCGGTGCGAAAGCCTGGCAGGCCACCCAAACCAAAGATGGTGGACCTGCTCAGCAAGGTGGATGCCAGAATACTGAAGAGGCTGGAGGCCAAGGGTGAGTGCACATGACAATAGCAAGAAAGCATCTGAAACGTAATACCACAGAATCTAGCTAATTATGTTAGCGTCACTAATGTCTTGAATGTTAATGTGTTGTCTGTTTTTAGAAGCCCTTACTGAAGAGGACAAGGAGAAACTTGTTAAAATCAAGAAGAAAATGAAGAGAAAGGTAAAGTATCCCAATTACAAACCTCTGAAGAATAAATGTTCATTGTGGTGATGTTTCCCAGTTGCCTCCAGCACACTACGTCAACTGGTATGTTCCTCTTTTGTAGGCCAGAATGAAGAGAAAGGAGGATAACAAGAATAAGAAGATTCGACAGGAAAAAAAACAAGCAAAGGTAGGGATTCTTTCTTGTTTATTCCCCAAAAGCTTCCTCTTCATTTTACCCACCCCTCTCCCTAATGTGTGGCCTCTGTGTTCAGTTCGACTTATCCAAGGACCAGGAAGAAGTGAAAATGGAACCAGACGACCAAGTGCCCCCACCGCCGGCCCTCGCGCAGCCAACACTGCCGCTGCCGGCCCTCCCGCTGCCGGCCCTCCCACTGCCGGCCCTCCCACTGCCGGCCGCCACGGAGCCCAAGAAACGTGGCCCTAGGAAGAAGAAGGTTGAAGTGCCTCCCACGGTCGTGGAAACAGACCAGGAGAGGGTAGCCCTTGGGAAGAGGGTGCTGGGAGCCAGGAGTAAGGCCAAAGCCCTGGCTAAGGCCCAGGCGGAAGCGGAGGCTGCAGCCCAAGCCGCCCTAGTAGCGAAAAAGCAGGCGGAGAGGAGGGCCCAAGCCCAGAGACGGCTGGAGGAGAGAAAGAGACAGCAGATGATCATAGAAGAGCTGAAGAAGCCCACTGAGGACATGTGCCTGACAGACCACCGACCTCTCCCGGAGCTGTCTCGTATTCCAGGCGTGGTGCTCTCTGGTGTGGCTTTCTCCCACTGCCTGGCTGTAGTGGAGTTCCTACACAGCTATGGTAAAGTGCTGGGCCTCCATATCCCCCAGGATGTACCGAGCCTCAGCACCCTGCAGGAGGGCCTCCTGGGCCTTGGAGAAAGCCAAGGTGAGGTCCAGGATCTGCTCATCAAGCTGGTGGAAGCCGCACTACATGACCCAGGCCTGCCGTCGTACTACCAGGTGTGTTGTGGATGGCTTGAGCACCAGAGATTGGTATTCCTCACTCGTTTCGCAATATGTTAAGGTCCCAGATTGCAGTCTAACTTTTTCGTCTTCAATCGCTTTCCCTTTCAGTCGGTGAAGATCCTTGGGGAGAAGCTTGCGGATGTGGAGCTGACTCGCAGCACGGTGTCCGAGGGCCTGAGGATCTTCCTGGAGTCCCACGGCTTTGACATGGAGGTGTGTAACGTGCTGCGGACCAAGACCTTTCACGCCCTCAGCCCCGACACGAAGGCTGCCATCCTGGCCTTCCTGGTGGAAGAGCTTAACGGCAGCAACATCGTCATCAGGTCAGGAGAAAACGAGCAGTTGAACTAAAGCCCCATGATTGTATCACTACTTTTACTCTTTGGTGGTTGGTGAAATAGTATACAAATATCTTTCACAGCAAACGTTTGTCAAGAGACCCCTTCTGAGAAGCACATCCCACATTTAGGTTAATCCTGTTTCTGGGTTTTGCTTTTTTTATTGCAGTGAGATTGACAACACTTTGGAAAACATGGCTACTTACAGGAAAAACAAGTGGATCATAGAGGGGAAACTGCGCAGGTAATACCAATCACGGCTCTGGGATTTTTTTACTTGAGATCAGGAAGGAGAGTGATGCAACTTGTGTATTTCTTCCCACAACAACCCCCTCAGACTCAAAGCAGCTCTGGCGCGCCGTACAGGGCGGTCTGAGGACGAGCTTTGTCTAGAGGAGAGGAGACGCAGTGCCAGAGTGGCAGATGAGGATAACCACAGTCTGGAGGAGGGTGGTGCCACAGACAGGGGCAGCCGCAGACGCACGCCCAAGGAGGAGCCCAAACTCAGTGACGTATGTGTGCAATTGACAAATGATTTACTGAAGTCAAGTGGCCTTGAGGATGTCTGCAATACACTAAGCTAATGTTCTTTCCACAGACTGACAGCCCAACCAATGCCAGCATTCCAGAGTTGGAGAGGCAGATTGATAAGCTAACCAAGGTAATGCTAACACACTCTGTCAGTCTGTCCTTACATTTAGTCTCTGTAGTGTCTTACTGTACATTATCAGTGTAACTACATTGTGTGGCCAGTTCTGTTTTGCTTTGTATGCAAAATATCACCTAAGTGTTTTCTCTCCTCAACAGCGACAGGTGTTTTTCCGTAAGAAGCTGCTCCAATCCTCCCACTCTCTTCGTGCCGTGTCTCTGGGCCAGGACCGGTTTCGTCGGAGATATTGGGTTCTCCCCCACTTAGGAGGGGTGCTGGTGGAGGGGCCTGAAGAGATCCTTGGTGAGTTGACTGCCCTCTGCTAGCCAACAAAGACAGTTATTTTGTTGTAAACAACAGCTATCAAAGTTAACCTGTTAACATTTTTGTGGAAAAATGCTGTTTTCTCTTTGCTGCTAGAAACTTGAAGCTTTCAGGTTCAACAGTGTTGTCAGTTGATATTAGGAAAGGAAGATGACACTGAGCAACTACAGACAGTCAATAGTTGCATGTTATGCCAAATTCTACCAGAGATATTTATTTTTACTTACTGAGTTGTTAAAGAATAACCTCACCGCGATATATAGCTAGTTATTTGTGTGTATGGGTATGTGTGTATGTGAGTGCTGTTATAGTATGATAAAATGTGGTCCCCATGAGTTTTTAAAAAAAAAAATTTTTTTTAAAGCTGGTCCGCACTAGGAACAAGTTTATTTCTGGTTAAGGGCTTAGATTTTGAATCAAATTTACATTTGGAATTAGTTTTAGGTTGAAGCTTGTGGGTTAGGTTTATTGAGGTTAGAAGATATATTTATACATATTTACTGTGTTATATCCATATTAATCCATATTGACTGTGTTATATATCCATATTTAGAATCCATATTTACTGTGGTCATTAAATATGATTTGTTTTAATAACATACTTGGGCAGATTTCTAAAGCTCTGTATCAAAACAAAGCAGACATTAGTCCTCCTGACATAGATACATTACTTGGTCAATTTTTACATTGGGGTCATTCATACTGTTTTGCATTATGGGGGGAATGCTATTAGAACATTCTGATATAGACACTTGTTTCTGCCCCTACAATTAGGGATGGATCAGTAACTCAGTGCACCGCTAATGTTTTCAAGTTTTGATAAACACATGCCTTTTCTGTCTGTCTGGTAGCATCAGAAGATATCCTGGTGAAGGAGGTTCCCATTACTCTTCTAAAGAGGGAACCCAAAGTGGAGGAGACTCCCACTACCATAACCCCCCCTGCCCCCAGCCTGACCCCTCCCCCTTCTCAGTCCCAGACCCCCGCCCCTAACGAGGAAGACCCCCTCCCTGGCACTGCGTCGCTCATGAGCAGCCCCAGGGCCCGGGGTCGCCCCCGCAAGATCAAACCAGAGGTGGAGCTGCACCTCCGCACGGCTAAGTGTCGCCGACGACGCCGCAGCAGTAAGTCTGTCGGGGAGGAGGCCGGTCCAGGTGTCACCCCGAAAACCATCTCCAACGGAATGCAAGACCTTACCCAGTCCGCTTTCCGCAATTGGCTCAGCCAGTCCCAGGGCTCTGTACCTGAGGGGGTGGAGCCAGCTGTGGCGGATGCCCCTGAAGGCAGCCAACCGGAGGATAGCGTGAAGGAGATGGCGGAAAAACACGGCCAGTGGTTCAACCTGTTGCCCAAACAGCCCTGTGATGACACCTCTTTGACAGAGCCCCTGACACCCTCCGTGACACCACCCAAACGCCTCACCCTGACCCCCAGCAGCCTGCCTGCCCTTGCTGCTCCACTGCTACAAGTGAGTCCCGCCGCCAGGCCCCTCATGGGAAAGAAAACAGTGCACACAATCTCCCTGTCCAAGATGTCCTGTGTTCTTCTGTTAAACAAGCTCTCTCCCGTCTCCAGCCTGTCCTGGCTCCCTCGGACCAACCAGCCCATGTGATCCCCACCACGACCCCAACCAAACCGGTGCGCAGACGGAGGAGGGGCAGCAGGGGTAGCAGTCCCGCCCGTAGGATCGGAGGGAGAGGGGCTGCGGCTAAGCGTCGGGGCCGCCCTCCAACTACGCTCTTCCAGGAGATTGAGCAGCAGTACTTCACTCAGCTCGTGGTCAAGCCCATTCCAGCATGTAAGCTTTCAGTTCAGTCCGTGCTGTTCAATTGTGCTGGTGTCCTATTGCTGTGGGTTTGGCTTACGTCTTTATGTACGGTTAGCCGAAATCGCTAGCGTGTTCCACCCGATGTCATTGACTGGTGTGGTTAACTGATATGGCTAACCTGGTTAGCTGACACGCTTTGCTGTAGCTGTGTTGCCGATGTATAACGTGTGAGCTTGTGCGCTGCTGTTCTGGGGTCAGCGATGGTGCGAGGCTGGTGGTGGATCAAGGAGCCGGAGGAGCTGACGGCCACCTTGCAGGCCCTGCATCCCCGAGGCATCAGGGAGAAGGTGCTCCACAAACACCTGGCCAAACACATGGAGTACCTGGCTGAGGTCTGCACACGGCCAATCAACGGTGAGGCTACAGACGCAAGTCGCTTCATGGATGCGCGTACGATTCAGGGTTTTGTAATGAGTGGAAGCTAATCTGCCGTTTCTGCCCTTTTATTCTCTTTACCGCCGACAGACCCTATATTCCAGGTGATGTTGAAAGAAGGTGAGGCCCTCCTGGAGTCCATACAGCAACCGTGGCAGGTCCAGGAGCGAGCGCTGGAGACAGATGTCAGTGCCCTCTGCTGGGTGGAGGACCTGGAGCAGAGGGTAATCGCCGCCGACCTGCACCTTAAGGTGAGAAACACGGAGTTCAGAGAAAGCATGCGTCTACACAGTCTGCAGCAGCTTCCCATCCCGCCTTCCTCCATCCAGACCCGGAAATACACTCCAATACAGAGGCCAGGAGGACGCTGTAGACTGTTCAGCCAACCCAGGGATGACACGTGTTGAAGGCTGGTGGTTTGTTCTGTGGGATTGGCAATGTTTTGAGCTTCATAGCCTTGTTTCAGTTTTAGTTTGGCGGCTGTTGCACTCAGTGTCCAGGGGGTGGCGTTGGTGACCTGTGCTGCTGCATTTTGTACAGTAACTGTCCCTCGCCCCCCCTCACATGAAGTAGTGTCCTTCAACTTGTCACCCTCACCACATCACATGTCCATAACTTATATTTCAAGATGGCTCCCCAGAATGGAAGGAGCGACACTGACAATAGCACGGAAACGGCAGACGCAGGATTCCAGGTACCAACCAGGTTTTAGAACTACTGTTCACACATCCTCACCCTTTCCCGACTTTGAGTCGTCATGTTTTCCGTCGTAGAATTCCTTTAAAATCGTACTGCCAAAATTGTCTGTCCCAGTCCCTCTTTTCCTACACCTCTGTAAATATCACTGAGGCTTTTCCCAAAACCTGTGTTGTTTCCTTGAAATCAACCTTTTTAGCATCCCTGCTTCTAGTACTGTTTGAAATGAGTTGTGTGTCTGTATTTTGTGGGGACTTGCTTTTATTTCATCTATAGTACTTGCGGCTTTGCCCATCCTGATTTTTTTCACATTGTATGTCTGCACTCGCTTACTTTACCTCTAAACCTTTTTTGAGTTTGTCTGGCTTCAGTTATTTGCTAACAGCCTTATTAATTGTTGCGAGCTTTAATATCCCGTCCCCCAGCCCTACACCGTTCCGGAGGCAGACTCCACCCGGGACGACCTGCAGTACTATGAGCACGATGCGGACCCCCGGGATGACTGGATCGTACGGACTAAGAAGGAGTGGTCGGACCTGCCCCGGGTGGCCACTCACCCCTTGGACCTGGCAGTACTGCGCCTGGCCAACCTGGAGAGGAACATTGACCGCCGCTACCTGAAGGAGCCCCTCTGGAACCTGGCTGAGGTGGTTCGTCTTGCACCCCTCACCCCAGAGGAGAGCCAGATGGGCCAGATGGACGTCATAAGGTGAGGGAGGGGGTTTGAAATGGGCGGGGCGAAAGCAGGATTTTACAATAATATGGCAGTGTTTTGATTGAGTTTTTAGCAGCTGGTGGGAAGCACTTCGTAGGGAATTTGAAACTTTCACTCCTCTGGCGTTGCGTTAATGAAACCTCTGCTTTTGTGACTCCCTCATATAGCTTGGAGAGCGAGATCACCCCAAGGTTGCGGACATGGCGGCAGGCCCTGGATCGTTGTCGGAGCGCCCCCCAGCTCTGTCTCTGTCTCCTGCAACTGGAGAAGGCCATCGCCTGGGAGCGGTCCGTGGTCAAAGTGGTGAGGACAATCCCGCTAACCACGCCTCCCTACGTACAGACACTAGAAAGTGTTTATATTAATGGGAGGAAATCACTAGGCATTAAGGGAACATTCCTATTGGCAGACATCTAGCAGTGGATTGTTAATGAGACCGTTTAGCTGGCACTTTGATACGAAGCAGACTGCAGTGAAAGGTTTATCTTAAAGATTCTGCCTGTGTGTGCCTGTGTTGCTGCCGTAGACGTGTCAGGTGTGCAGGAAGGGGGATAACGATGAGTACCTGCTGCTTTGTGACGGATGCGACCGCGGCTGCCACATGTACTGTCTGAGGCCAAAGGTCACCCAGGTGCCCGAGGGAGACTGGTTCTGCCCCACATGTGTCTCCAAGGTGAGGATTGCTGTGGGCTTGGCTATCGTTATGGACCAGCGGTGATGGAAGGGGGAAGGTTTCAGTGTTGCAGATGGAAACGCAGTAGAGTTGAAACTTGGGAGGTGTCACGGAGGGCGTCAGGGGCTCTGTCAAAGAGGTGTCATCACAGGGCTGTTTGGGCAACAGGTTGAACCACTGGCCTTGTTTTTTTATTTATTTTTATCCGCCACAGGGCCCCGTTGACTGCAGAGTGATTAGAACGTGCTGTTGCTGACTCACTGTGTCCTGCTCTTTCTCAGTCTAGCGACGGGGAGTCGCAGCGAGGCAGCCAGCGCTCCTACAAGCAGAGGACCCGGGTGAAGAAGAGGAGGTATGAAGACGACAGTTCCGATGAGGAAACGGCACCGTGCAGACGCAGTGGCATGCGGCACGCCGGCCCCGCCTCCTCTTCGTCTTCTCGTTACTCTGGAGACGGGGGCGGCGGGACAGGCTTCTCGCCCGCCAAGCGCCGCCGCATGACCACTCGTAACCAGCCCGACCTCACCTACTGCGAGTGAGTGCTTACAGCACCGCACTTTACCTCAGATTCTGTCACATTCACATCTGGATAACCATGGGGTTTTGTCCTCACTAGTCTGTAATAGTAGTCCAGTTTCTGAAGTGACGTGTTTTCTTACAGAATCATTTTGATGGAGATGGAGTCCCATCCTGACGCCTGGCCCTTCCTAGAGCCCGTGAACCCCCGCATGGTGCCTGGCTATCGCCGCATCATCAAGAACCCCATGGATTTCCTCACCATGAGGGAGAGGCTGCTGCAGGGAGGGTACGGCTCACTGGGTCTCTCTCCAGCTCTCATCATTTTTACCTTGTTACTCAGAATGTGTAACCGTGTTTGACCTGTCTTACTCCAGGTACTGTAGCTGTGAGGAGTTTGCAGCCGATGCCCATCTGGTGTTCAACAACTGCGAGCAGTTTAACGAGGACACGTCCGAAGTGGGCATGGCCGGACACTCCATGAAGCGATTTTTCGAGAACCGCTGGGCCGAGTTCTACGAGAGCAAAGACAAATAGCGGCCCAGGACACTGGTGCCGGGGGCCGGGCCAAGGACAGCACCCTAAGCCCATTGGATGATGCTTAGGCTAGCGTTTACTACGCACTCTGTCAGGGCTGGAAAGTCTTTTGGCCCTATGTATACATATATGTATAGATGTATGTATAGTTTGGGTTATTTGTCTGTTCTTGTTTTCTTTTTTCTGCTTCACTTTTTCTTAAATCTCAACCCCTTTGAGTAGATATTCTCTCAGTGTCAGAGTGGGATTTTTCTTTGCTCCCCTCTCATCCCTCCCTCTGCTCCTGACCACCTGTTTTGAAATTCTTTGCTTCGTGGTCTCTTCTATGCCACAACCCATGTCTCATAATATGATCATGGTTTTGGTCCATCCTCCCTGTGAGCGTTGGGAGGGTCTGAGGCCCTAAACAGATTTAACTATGCTCTGTTATGGTCGCTATCTGGAGGTCTGCTAGTCCGATGTGACCACTTTACTGCAGATTGGACATGCATCTTGTTTTTATGACGACAAATGGATCGAAATCCAAATGTTCAGTTTGAACTCTAAGACTTCGGGATTGGATCCTCTCATAACTGTTCAATGGAAATGTAATGTAGTGTGGTCTTATGCCTAGAACCAATTTTTCTCAATATATTTTTATTATATATTCTATATATAAAGATTACAATAGCTGGGATTATTTAATAGCAATAGCTTGTAGTGAATGTGTACATACTACATAGTTGATGTCTAGACGATTTATGAAAAAGGCCAGTAAAACAAAATGGAACTTTTTTTTTCAAGACTGTCACATGGTTAGATTTAAATTGTGTAACATGACCTTTAACCCAATGCACACACACATGGACGTGCGCACATATATATACACACACACACACTGTCCAACAGGCTCGCATTTACACACCTGCTGCTTTGTGAAGGACAGTAGTTTCAGCAATTGGAGTCTTTGATGTTTGTTTTCTGTCCTGTTTGTGTGTGTGTGTATGTTCAACGCTCCATAATCACAACCCAGCAGTGGGAATTGTCAGGTGACGTGTGACAAAAGACTGTGTGAATAGGACTGAAACACCGTTTTTCTTTTTGGTTTTAAACCTCTGTTTTAAACACTGTTTGCTTATTCGTTGCAGCTTCGGCAACTCTTTACCATATTGGTCAAATTGTTCACAAATCTATTGCATTATTGGTTGACTCTTCTGTTACAGAATGATGTAATGTTTTAATCAACACCCTTTCATGAGAATTGTTTCGGTATTACAGAAGTTGTTGTTCAGTATTTCCTTACTACTTTAAGGATCCTGATAGAAGATTGAGACATCAAATGTTCGGTCTCATCAATTTGAAACGTAGAAACAATGGCTTATTTTTAGAAAATTAAGAAATCGTAAATAACAAAAGCTTTTTTATGTCACCGTTTCAAGTGGAGAGGGGGTGATAACTCATTTTGAATGCAGAATAACTGTAAATTGGAAACAAAATTAACATTAAACCTGCATTAAAACTGCTTATGTGGCTTGGCAGTCAAGAGCCGGGACAGACAGCTTGTGTGTAATGAGGAACCTTTTACTCTAGACTGCTACTGATGAAACATGATACATGTATGTGCATAGTTTGCTCATCTCACATTCCTTTTATGAATCAATTTCTCCGTAAAGTGGCCTCTGTGATCCATTGTGTGGGGAGGTTGGTGTGTTATCAGAAAGACATGAAGACTGCAGGACAATTCTGCACCATCCGGATTTTATTTAAAGCCTAGTTTCTTACACTGAACTTAAACCAGTCGCTTGGAAACACATTTTGTGTTCCTTGGTACACATTCTTTTTTCTATATACTATATAAAAAGGAAAATACATGAAAATAAAACCAAATGTGGTGTTAAGTGAATTTTTAATAATGTACAGTTTGTGACTTTAAATTTGTTCCTTTCTATATTTTTAGGACCAATATATCATTTTTAAGAGGAGGTATTACAAGACCATGTTCTATCAAGGTGATGTAACACGTGTGCATTTGTAGAATGTACTGTGACTTGAATAAAAACCACATCTAGTAGAGAGTCGGCACTCTGGGTCATTCGCTGGTCCTTTCACTGTCTATTGGACGGATTGTTCATTGAGAAGAAGTAGGACATTAAGTGTGGCAGACAGCAATCTAGTATGGTAGGTTCTGTTTGAATTGAGGCGTATGAGAGGACCTGTACGCTCATTCACAGACCGACTTGTTTTCTCCTCAGCTTTCCTGTTGAGACCCTGCAGGCAAATGCTGCAAGGAAGACCCAGCTGCCGATGTCAGACTGCCCCTCAAGGGCAGAGAGTGGGAGGTGTCTGGGGAATGGATGGATAAAGGACACCCTTCACACACAAACCAATATGGGTGTACAGACTGGTGATTCACATGCTGATGCTGTAGTAAAGCTGTCTACTGCTTCTTTTCCCTCGGTCTCTCCCTTTCTCCATTCTATCGTGCCCCTATTTTTTTCTCTTCTCTTTTTCCCCCCGCTTTCCTCTAACTCTTCCCTCGATTTCCCTTTCTCTTCATTCGCTTCTCGCTCTCTCCTCTTGTATCCCTTAGCTGGCACTTTAGAATGTATTTTAGTGTCCACCAGTTGTGGTTCTAAGTGGTTGTGTCAGTGTCAGCACTCTAGATAAACGGGGTGAAAACTCCCCTCGCCAGCGGGTTCCACTGCCCGCACCCACCTACACACCCGTCCTGCCCCACACAGAGGGGCTTAGCATCACAAAGGGGGGATAACAGCACCCGCAGAGGGGGGTAATCTACCCTATAATGGTGCTCACCAACCAGTTCATTCTGGACCAGGTCTACAACAGAAGGGCCTCTGAAGTCTAGGGGCTATCAAAACGATCAGGCTTTTCAAGTTGAACAACATCACATTTGGGTCATAGCTTGACTTAATTGCCATGTTAAGGTTAATGAATTAGATATGAAATACATAAAAATTGAAAAAAACTTTGTGAACACAAGAACTCTGTGTGTTTCTGTATGGAGTATCTTTGCAGGGTTGATGTTTGTTTCATATCAAAGAGTATGACAAAGCATCCACTGAGCTGGCATCACAATAGGTGTCATGGCAACTGCATCCCGAAAGAGACTGTCTCCATGGTGATTTGAACAGCACATCACAAGTAGGTTGATGAAAGCGAGGAGGGGACCAGTAGAAGTCATGGTGGGTGGGAGATAAACATTTAAGACATTACATCACTAATACAAAGTTAAAAATTTGATTGTGAAGATGTATTAATGTAATGCGATATTGAGATACTCAGTTATAGATGCATTTAAGGACTAGCAAATACCTTTTTTAACACCCGTTTTGAGCTGGATGTGTAATATGTTGTTCATATGTGCATAATCTAAGTACAATCACAACCATATGTCAACTAGCCATCAAAGTTAGTGATGAAAGTTTGAATAAGAAGTTTTGATGACATGGAGCACATACTGACACATTATTAAGGCTATAGGAAAAAAGACGCACAGCTGGAAAGGCGAGGTGCTGGCTGGTGAAGTAAAACACTTTTAAAAAAATAAAAGAAACAGCAGAACGTGCTCCTATGCAATCATTTATTATTCACACATGCACGACATGACACCATTTTTGGCTGGGTTTTGGCTGAACTGCGCCACAATGGGCCCAAAACCCTGAAATGCATCTTTAAGGGATTTTAAGAGTTTTCTGTCAAATGCACATACATCCAATGTTCTCAGTTATGTACAGAAACGTATAGACCCGTTTTACTGTCACTCAGAGGATGCTGTGTGGTGGATGATGTTGTCTGTATGGTTTCAGTAGCCAGGCTACAGAGAATAGTTGGTTCCTAAAAAAATAAAAAAATGATGGAGAATGTTTTCCTGTTGAAACTTGCATTTAACAAATTTTTTGACTGAGTATCAATAGACACTTGTCTTTATTTTACTTGGAAAGGATACATTATAATTAGATTTTAGCCATCGCAATAAACGTCTGGTTATTTACTTTGTGGAAGGACATCATCACCAACCCTTCCCAGCAATGACAATCATATTATTCTGCACTTATCATTTGTTAACACTGCATAAGCCGAATGAAAAAAAGAAGATAAAATTACACTACTGCAGCAGCAATGTTTCTTGGCCTTGCTCTATCTTCTCCAGGTCTGCCTCTTTCAATTTATCTCGCTTTTATCATTGTTACAGATATCATCATTTAAATAAATATTATTTATTTGTATGATTCATTAGCATTACGGTAGGATCCAGTCAAAATCCACTTTATCAATTAATGCCATGCTGAGGATGATGAAATTGTTTTGTGTAATGATATAGATTGTTAATCCTTGAACCTGGTTATGGTATAGCTGGCTAACTATAAATGCCTGGTTATGACATAGCTGCTCCAGTTCTCTCTGTTCTCCAGTCAGTAATAGCCCTCTCCCAGGATCATTGATATGAAAATGAGCCTGAGGATCTATGATGTGTGCCAGGTGCTCAGGACACTCCAGTAGAGCTTAGCCCAGGAGGAAAAGCCCTCAGCTAGGTAACAGACTCATACTGGTGGATTGGGAGGGCCATTGCTAGCCATACACACTTGCAAAATCTCTTCACTTAAAACCGTAAGGATGGTGGCTGAGAAGGGGGCAGTCCTACTGTGTTCTTTCAGGGCCACTTAGAGTCCAGGGAAATCTCCTCTGACCGCCAGGTTCAAGTCACACCGACAAATAAGACGGACGGAAGACACACCAGCAGACAGGGAGAGAAAAGGAACCGGCAGATTACCAGGAAGACAGAGACAGAAGAACAGAGAACTACGCACAAATCCTGTTCAACATGACTCTGCGTGAGGTGCATTTAAATATTTTACTTATACTTACATACCAATAACAACAATATGCAAATACTTTATAAAGCATTCAAGTCATTATAAGCTTAGATGTTTTTAAGCAGAGGCAACTAATGTGGTCCACAATCACCAATTTGAATAGATAACTAATGGTTTGTTTTACCACCGGTTGTCAAGGAGAAATAGAACATCAGTTAAGAGATGGCGATAACCTGAACCTTTGGTCAATGTGATGGCTTAGATCTTTTCAGACATTGATAGAGATCAAGCCACAGATTACTACCATTACTTAAACAGAACCAACTGGGCCATTTAATTTGGACACTATCAATTTTTTATGTGTTCCGGATTAGCTGAATGGGAATAAGCCAGAAATGGGACTAAGTCACAATTTTGTAAGTCCTAAGCAAGTCTCAAGTCTTCAAGTATCAAATTAAATCCAAAGTAATAGATGGCAAACAGGGTTCAACAATAACGATGACCCGCTGACTCGGAGCTAGTAAGACCTAACTTCGGGCCTGCGCTCAATTTCCCCATTTAAATAAATATTTACCATGACAAACATTTGCTTGTCATCTTTGTCACTTCACGCTTCAATTTTTGCTAATTCTCACGTTAAAATGTGTCTGTACCACTTATTCCCCCTCCGTGTGGTACAGTACGGGTGTCATCTTTTTGACCAATATTCAAAATATTCGCCTATTTGGACCAATCATAGTTTATTCTAGAGAGGGACCAAAACATCACAGCGTATGAGGCAAACCGAAATGCAATCACATTTGTCTTCGTGGAAAGTACTTTCCGTGGGTTGAAAACAATAACCGCAAGAGACACATGTCCAGCCGTACCTATCGTGTGTTCGGGACGAAAGCCAATAAGGCAGGGTCATTTTAAAAGTGAACGAGCTACCGAAAACATGCTCTTAGAGGTGCACTATGCATCTTAAAGCCACCTATCGGCAGTGACTTGTATATCGTTTTTATAACTCCATTGGGATCTGACATTGTCATTAATAACTAATAGCATACTGAGCGGTCTGAAGCAGTGGGACCTGGAATCGATACTGGAACAATGAACATAAACTTTCATTTCAAATGGGGGTTAAAGTTGATGGGCACTTTCTATAACTACGAAACACACAATAAACAAAGTAAACAGCTAAACCAATCAAAACGGCATCTAGGCAAGCTTTTGCGTTACATCCATTGCCATATATCAGAGACTCGTTGCTGGCTATCTAGCGAACATAAAACCATAATCGTGCTAGCTAGTGCTACCTGGAGCAATATTATGCTCACTTCGACCAGTTTGCACAAGGCTACATCTTGCTAAAAGGCAATGTAATTGCATCTTCCGGACAATATTTACTGATGCATAAGGTTTAGTCAAACATCCCACAATGCATGTTTTTATTAAAATGTTGCAGAGAACACCAGGTTGTAACACTATACTCCAGCAAGAAATGTAATCAAGAGTGTCTGCTCGGACACAACTTAGCGTGTTAGCTTATTGTCTCAACCAAAGTCTTTGGATAAACATTCCTAAAATGTCTCTGCGCTCATACCAATTGAATAAAAAACATTTAACAATTTTCTAAGTAGTAAAAATGTTTCTCCGTCATCATCAATCTAGTAAAATGTTTCTCCGTCATCATCAATCTAGTAACTTACACAAAAGTGATGTAACACATAGGTGATGTAACCAACTTGTTCTTGCGATCAGAAAACCTGAACAATATTCTCAGCCCTCATATTGTTCCTATGATACATCATGGACGTGCTTTCAGTTCGGAACAAATTATTTGCGTTGCAGTTTTCTATATCACTTCGGTGATGCTGAGAAGTATTATGTCCAAGACAACCGAGTCTGTCGGACTGTCATAGATTATTGCAAATGTTTTATGTACACTTTATTAGTGTTCCCAAGTCACAGACCCATGAGACTCATCAAAAATGAATTCTACAGAATTGCAGGTATTAGTCTAAGCAGTAATCAGTGTATTTAGTATGAAGCTTTGAGACTTAAAGCACTAATGAGTCCATATTTTAGGGTGTCCAGGGATTGGCTGCATATACGGCACTCATACTCCTATCACAGCTTCTTAAGTAAATTAAGGAGATTATGTGAATATGAAGTCTTTCCACCGCATTAATGTGCAAATAGGGTTGCACCTGCATAAATTAATGACTCCACATGGTACATGCAAGCGAACTCGGCAGTGAAAACTGGCCAAAAGCAACTATACTTCCTGAGGAGCCTAAAGACGTTTGGCATGTCTGTAAAAACGCTCACCAACTTCAACTCCATTGTGGGCAACCTCTCAGGCTGCATTAATGCCTGGCACGGCAGCTGTCCCTCCAGAGTGTGGTGAAGTCTGGGGAGCGCGTGATCAGCTGCCACCTCCCCTCCGTGCAAAGCATCTAACATACACAATGATTTCGTAAAGCACGGGACATCATCAAAGACTATACAGCCACCAAGGCTATGGCCTGTTCATACCGCCGTTGCTGTCTGGTAGACTCTACCGGAGCATCGGGACATGCATTTCCAGACTCCGTTTTTCCCTCAGGCCATAAGGCTCCTCAGCCAGCAGCACTGATCTATAATCATATTGATCACACACAAACATTCAAAATGCTCTGATGTCTTTCTATGTAATGTACATTAGAATATTATTTTGTATGTACCATTCATAGACCATTCATATTACACTCATATTTATAATATTCAATACATCTACCTATATTGTTCATGTTTCCCATCCTACTCTCGTACAATTGCTACAGTTTACATTGGTATGTATATTATTGCTGTATTTTTGCTTTATATATTTCTTAAATCTTACTATGCAGAAATGTGCCATGTCACAGGAAAGTCACTGTTCAGAATGACGCGGCGTTATTCGGTGAATCTGATAAAAATACTCTGAAGTTGAGGTTGCACCCCAGACACATTATATAAATGTTTAATGAATGGAACACTCGCGATGTTACTTTTTTCAATTAAATCACGCGCATTGTCTCGGTCAGCAATTTTCTGACACGCCAGCTCACGTTCTTTTGCTGCTGCTACTGTATTTTTTTCTTGAATATACAGGTTCGGAAAAAATTTTGACACCACGGAACCGGTTTTCTTTCCTCTCCAAAAAAGTTGAAAAGGAAAGTTTTGAGTGAGGAACTGAAGCGTTCAATTTACAGTGGTCTCTTAATTTTAACCCATTTGTTCCGCACACAAAACCTTCCTTGTCGACTTTTTTGGAAAGGAAATAAAAAGGTGTAGTCGTCTCTTCATTTTTTCCAGAGCTGTATACTCATATTCTGCATGTGCATTCATTAATATATCTCACTCCAATGGGGAGAAGTATGGGGTTTGAGACCTTTTTATCCTGTTTCTATGGTGAAAGTTATCTGCGTTCGATTGATTAGGGCTTTTTATCTCCTGATGGTATGTACGTTTTATTATTGAAGATTTTATAAGGAAAATGCTGAATGGGGCACCTTGAAGTCCCTGCAGCCTGTGACGTGTATTGCAACAAAACGGGCTGCTGACAACCTTGTGGCTGCACCAATGAACCTCTTCCTGCTCCGCGCGTAGCCCAATTGAAATACGAATAACGTCCACCTACCATGTTGTGATGAGGGAGAAACCATTCATGCACTACGTCCATTGCATAGTTTGTAAGTACGGATAGAGATCTTAAGGACATGGCTTGTCGACAGTGTCATGTTTACTACGCCTGCCCGTATGCTAACTAGCAGTGACACACGAAACCAGCGAACAAATAAGCTTTTATACATCACATCAAATGCAAGTATTTTCAGGAACAGATGATAGTCATGTTTAATGTAATATTTGGATAACTATAAAAAAGTTATCAAATACATTGCATCATATTTATGTTAACAGAATCTGCTTGTATAAACTCATGTTTCACATCACATGCAAAACTGTGGTATAAATCAGTATTCTAAGGATTAGGCATTTACCTTCAACAGTTCTGTACAATACAATCTTATAGTTTTTTAAATTCAGTTCGGGACAGAAAAATCAGTCCGGGCCAGTAGATTTCAGATCAAGAGGCCCATCAGGACCATTAACCAAAAAGGTAGCGCTGGACCCTGGTAAGTCTCAAGAAAGTTTCTAGTTCCACAGCTCAGATTGAATTAAATCACAACATTTGATTTTTATTTCTTCAAGTCAATGGTTCAATAAATCAATCAAATGTATTTATTAAGACCTTTTTACAACAGCAGTTTTCACAAAGTGCTTTGACAAAACACCCAGCCTTGGGTCAGCAGAGCGGCAGCTGAAATTGTCAGGAATCGTTTTGATCTGCAAAACAACCAGGAAGACTTTGGACAGGGACAGCAGCAAGTCTTTTAAGTCTGGTACTCCGGAAGGTGTGGGCCAAGACCTCATGTACAGTGGAGAAGGAGAACTGACCCTATGTCCCCGGCAAAATAATATAGCAGCGTAAGACAGGACACTGTTGCCCTGTCAGGGGGAGGCCCCAGAGCCCAACAGGCAGGAAATACATGTTCCTGCCTGTTGGAAAATTGCCAAGCATCAACCAAAGGGACAACCACTGACCGCAACCATCCTGAAATGAGAGCCGAGTATTGCCAGCAGAGTTCACCCCAATTGCATGATGGGCGCAACAGAGAGACAACAACAAGCCAGTGACTCTGCCCTCGAATGGCATTGGAGGGAATGCATCCCAGTGGTGATGAGAGTCCATCTGGCTAGACAGCAAGGGTGGACAGTATCAAGTCTTTCCAGTCACCGTCACACCCCTGGGCCAGACTGCACTTTATCATAGACCATGTTGAAGAAATGAGTCTTTAGTAGACCCTTGAAAGTTTGCACCGAGTCTGCACATCAATTCTCAGTTGTCAGATCATTCCACAGCAGTGGAGCTCTGAGAGAAAGCCCTGCCTCTGGCTGTTTGTTTGGAAATTCTAGGTACAATTAGAAGGCCTGCATCTTGTGATTCATGGTTATGTGTGGGTATGTATGGCTGGATCATTTCAGCAAGGTAGGTATGAGCAAGCCCATGTATTGCTTTATAGGTTAACAATAAAACCTTAAAATCAGTCTTAACCCTAACAGGCAGCCAATGTAAAGAGGGTAGTCCTGGAGTAATGTGTTCAAATTCTTTAGTTCTAGTTAGGATTCTAGCAGCTGTGTTCATCAGCACTAATTGATGTTTATTGATTTATCAGGGTAACCGAAAAGAAAAGCATTGCAATAATCAATTTTAGATGTAACAAGAAGCATGCATTCATTTTCTGCATCAGTTATTGATAAAAAGTTTCTGATTTTTATAATATTCAGAAGATGAAAATAAGCAGCTCTTGAGATATATTTTATATGTTCATCAAAGGAGAGGTCAGGGTCGAGGGTAACGCAGAGGTTTATTACGGTTTTTTGGGACCCTTGTGGACCCGTACGTTAATGCATGTGCACATGAATGCGCTTATGCACAAGTTAGTCATCACGAGTGCTTGTGGTTGGCAGAGCAGGGGACACTTTGAGCTTTGCTGAGAATTGTTGCTTTGCTATGGCGTTGTTTCTTTGGCTCCGCCTCATATGTGGAAACATTACGGTATAATTATTAGCCTATTATTTATTATGATTATTATTGTGGTGAAAACCGGGACCATTTGGTAGTGACATTTATGCATTTTACCGATATCTGCCGGGACCTGAGACACCCAGCTTGAAACCGGGCCAATCCCAGTCAAACCAGGACATATGGTTACCCTAGACGCGACCATATAGCCGTAGAAGTTCCCAGTGAGATCTACCAACAAAACTCTTTGTTTCTTGGGTCCTAAAACAAGAATTTGTTTTTCTTGCAAGACGTTCTCTGTCATCTATTTCCTAATATCTGAAACGCATGCTTCCAAAGTAACTAATTTTGGTGCTTCTCCATGCTTCATCAAGATATACAACTGTGTCTTCATCATTACAGGGACATTTTACATTGATTCCAGGTGACATCACCCAGAGGCAGCATATATAGTGAGAACATTAATGGGCCCAAAACGGAGCCTTGAGGAACACCAAAACATACCTTTGATTTGTCAGAGGATATACTATCCACACATACAAACTGATATCTTTAAGGTAAGATTTAAACCAGGCTAGAACATGTCCGTGTAGCCCAATGTGGGTTTCCAGTCTCTTCAAGAGAAAAGAGTGATCGGTAGGCAGCACTAAGATCAAGAAGCAACAGGATAGATGCAGAACCTTTCTCTGAGGCCATTAGAAGGTAATTTGTTATGTTCAGGAGTGCAGTGTAAGTGCTATGGGGTCTGAAGCCGGACTGGAGCATTTCATAAATGTTATTTGTCTTAAGGAAGGCATTAAGTTGTTGGGAAACACATGTTTCTAAGATTTCTGAGAGGAATGGGAGGTTTGATATTGGCCTTGTTTAATATGTCTGGGTCCAAATTAGATATTTTCATGAGAGGCTTAATTTTGCTATTTTTAGTGAGCTTGGTTCGGGAGCAATTTATCATGTTCAACATTGTCTGACCTAGCACCAGAAATAGCTCTTTAAGTAGTTTTGTTGGAATAGGTGGCAATTTGTGGGTTTAGAGCTTATTAATAGTTTAGTGAACAAGAGCAATACTGGATCAAAAAATTCAACTGTCCCCATTGACACAATGTCAGGGAGGTTCAGGTCATCATATGGTTAAGAAATATTGTCCATATGATGGAGATGTTGGTATTGTTATATTCCTGAATGAGTAAAAAAAAACAATATTATTCAGTATTTTATTAAATATATTTATATGTTGTCAACTGTGTTTATGGATTTGTTTAAAAAAAAAAGTTTAACGGTAACACCTATGTAAGGATGTTAAAAACAAAACAATAATGCTGTCCAAAATGCTAGCGGTAGGCATTGAAAGTTCATAAATTAAAAAATATAACCAGAAATACTTAGCTAAAGCAGTTAGGATATGCCATTGGGTATCAATCGGTAAATGAGACTGGAGGAATGTTTTGACTGTATAACCTTCTATGCATCAAACTGTTCTCATTTCATCTTCTCATCTTCATCCACTTATTCGGTATCGGGTCACGGGGGCAGCAGCTCCAACAGGGGACCCCAAACTTCCCTTTCCCAAGCTACATTTGCTAGCTCTGACTGGGGGATCACGAGGTGTTCCCAGTACAGTGTCGAAATATAATCGCTCCACCTAGTCCTGGGCCTACCGCGAGATCTCCTCCCAGCTGGACATGCCTGAAACACCTCCCTAGAAAGACGCCCAAACCACTTCAACTGGCTCCTTTCGATGCAAAGGAGCAGCAGCTCTACTCCGAGTTCCTCACGGATGACTGATCTTCTCACCCTATCTCTAAGGGAGATGCCAGCCACCCTTCTGAGAAAAGTAATTTCAGCTGCGATCTAGTTATTTTGGTCATGACCCAGCCTTCATGACCATAGGTGAGGGTAGGAACAAAAATTCATTGGTATAGCGAGAGCTTTGCCTTCTGGCTCAGCTCTCTTTTCGTCTCAACGGTTTGGTAATGCAAATGCAATACCGCCCAGCTGCTCCTATTTTCTGGCCAATCTCCCTCTCCATTTTCCCCTCACTTGTGAACAAGACCCTTAGAGACTTGAACTCCTTTCTTGGGGTAACACCTCATTCTCTACCCGGAGGAGGCACTGAACCATGGCCCAAGATTTAGAGGTGCTAATCCTCATCCCAACCGTGTTACACTCGGCTGCGAACCGGTCCAGTGAGTGCTGGAGGTCACAGACCGATGATGCCATCAGGATCACATCATATGCAAAAAGCAGTGATGAGGTCCCCAGTACACCGAACTGCAACCCCTCCCCACCCCGACTATGCCTTGAAATCCTGTCCATAAATGTTACAAACAGGATTGGTGACAAAGTGCAGCTCTGGCGGAGGACAACCCCCACTTGGAACGAGTCCAACCTACTACCAAACACCCGAACACAGCTTTCACTTTGGACGTACAGAGATGGGATAGCCCTAAGAAAGGACCTCCTCACCCCATACTCCCGCAGCACCTCACACAGTTTCTCCTGAGGGACCCGGTCATACACCTTCTCCAGATCCACAAAACACATGTAGACTGAATGGGCATATTCCCAGGCCCCCTGCAGGATCCTTGCAAGAGCAAAGAGCTGGTCGGTTGTTCCACTACCAGGACCGAATCCGCATTGTTCCTCTTCAATCTGAGGTTTGACTATCTGCCAATTCCTCCTTTCCATTAACTTTGAGTAGACATTCCCAGGGAGGCTGAGTAGTGTGATACCCCTATAATTGGCACACACTCTATGGTACCCCTTTTTGAACAGGGGAACCACCGCCACTCTTTAGGCACTGCCCCCGACTCCCACGCAATGTTGAAGAGGCATGTCATCCAAGACATCCCCTCCACATCCAAAGCTTTCAACATTTCTAGACGAATCTCATCAATCCCCAGAGCTTTGCCACTGTGGAGTTGTTTAACAACCTCAGTGACATCTGCCAAGGAGATTGTCGAAGCTTCCCCATCAGCCTCCAGCTCTGCCTCTACTATAGAGTGCGTGTCATTAGGATTTCAAATTGACAGGAAATCCCTTGAATTGAAATCCCCATTTTGCTAACGTCAGCTAGCTCTGCTGGCTAGCTAGAGAATTTCATTATGATATTACCTCAAGTCAGCTAGCAAACTAGGCACTACACATAAGTCATTTCCTGACCTTGCGGGATTTAAAGTGTCTTACAACATTATACATAGTGGCTGTCAAATCAGAATATTTTGTTTGGCATACTACTATCGCTTTCCTCCCACCAATGCCACATAGGGCTGGAATACAAACTACTTTTGGGGCAGACTAGATACCATGGCAGCTAGTTCCAAAACCATCTGACTTGACAACCAACATTTGGCAGCTGAACTCTAGACCAACATTTTTGTGACATCAAAAAAGGTCCAATTAGAGTTGAGTGTTGTTGTGTTGTCCCCCCATCCACACCCAATGGATGGGTGGTGAAATGACTAGTATGTCGGTTAGCACGGGGCAACGCAAACAGACCGGTAATCAAAGCACATCATATGAAGTCACAAGTCTTTTGCTTAAGTCCAAGTCCGGTTGCAAGCATTTACCAAGTCAAGTCTTAGGTCACAAAATATGTGACTTGAGTCTACTCAAGTCTAAGTCATGTGACTCAAGTCCACATCTCTGGAATTATCACCGTTGTTTGAATAATAAATGTGTATATATATATATATATATATATATATATATATATATATATATATATATATATATATATCATATCTGATCAAGTGTCTCTGTGGCCTCTCTTGAGAAGTTGCGTAGTCGTGAATTCTGGCGGGCCGTGCTGGCCGAGCTGATGGGTTCCTTGGTGTTTGTCAGTGCGGTCCTGGGGGCCTCTGTGCCAGGCCCTGGAGGAGCCTCAACTGGGCCACTCTACCCAGCCCTGGCCGCAGGCATGGTGGCTGTGGCCCTGGGACACTGCTTTGGCGAGATCAGCGGGGCACAAGTAAACCTAACTTCATGGATTTGTTGTGTATCTTTGTGTATATGTGTGTGTCTTTGTATGTGTCTTTAACCATTCTCCACTGTATTATGGGAAAGTGATCACGATTATTCCTTGTTTATTTTATATTTTTTTGCGGTGCCTCTGTGGTTCAGGTGAACCCAGCAGTGACCCTGTCTCTGTTGGCCACACGGAGGCTGGACATGCTGAAGGCCCTGGCGTATGTGGTGGCCCAGTGTCTTGGGGCCATAATGTCGGCCTCTGCTCTCTACCTTGCCCTGCCCCTCAGAACCACTGCAGACTGCTTCATCAGCATGGTCAGTGTGTGGGTCAGTGTTTGTGTGAGTGCCCGGCACAGTGTGTGTTTTATAGATATTTTGTACCCTTATTCCACCAAGTATATCTGAAAACTGCAGTGATATGGGAGTAATTTGATTTAACTGCCTTGCTTCGTGACAGATCAATCAATCTTTTCACCTGACTTTTTTTGTATTCGATCTACTAGCTGATTATTATTTTGAGTCATCAGCCGTGAGCTAAAGCATTTAATAGTTTTGTTTGTTTTTGTACTGCAATGTTAGGTTCCCCTGGAGGTGAATGTGGTACAGGCTCTAGGGATGGAGGCTCTCTCAACGTTCCAGCTGGTATTCACTGTGTTTTCTGTGGAGGACCAGCGTCGGCGGGAGAACCCAGAACCAGGCAACCTGGCCATCGGCTTCTCTATCAGTGCAGGCGTGCTGATCGCGGTCAGAACAGTTCACCCCTCATTCTTCCTAACTCTAGATTAATAGCACACCTTAACTTGTTTTAGTGTGGTTTAATAGTTCATAATTTGTTTAATACCCGTTTTAATACTTCAAAATAGCACTGGTGGAAATAGCCAACATTTCACAGTTCTGTTAGATGGACATGATATGCTACATAATGTGCAGATAATCATGCATTTTTATATTTTTAAGAGTGTTCTGTTTAGTGTAGCAGAATGGTATATTTTGTGTAGTGTGGTTTAATTGTTTTGTTTTGTTTATTGTAGTTTAATTTACTATATTTTAGTGGGATTGTGTGTGTTGTTTTCTTCTCAGGGTCAGTACTCTGGTGGCAGTATGAATCCAGCACGTTCTCTGGGTCCTGCCATCATCACTGGCTTCTGGGAAAACCACTGGGTAAGACCCGCCACAGCTATTCCAATTTAACTATGAACTGCAAACTATGTCTCTCTCAGTCCTAATCCCCTCACTCTTCTCCACCGAATCACTCTTTCCCCAGGTGTACTGGATCGGGCCAGTTTTGGGAGCAGTGCTTGCTGGGATGTCCCATGACTTTTTCTTTGCTCCAAGTGCATCAAGGCAGAAGCTGGTTGCGTGTCTGACCTGTAAGGACATAGAGATGGTGGAAACAGCCAGCGTGTCTCGGTCTTCCCTGTCTACAGTTACCCAGACCGCCATGAGGGCTAAGCAGGTCAACAAACAGGAGCAAAACTAGATATAGACACAAAAAAACACAGTAAATATTATAAAATGTACACCAAACAAAATATACTGTATACATTTTACAAACAACAATGTACCTTCATTCAATAAATCAGTTATTTTCATGTTATACATTAACCTAAGATGATTAAAAATACAAATGTTATCAAATGTTAAGGACACCACAGTTTAATACAAACATGTAAATTTGTACCTGTGAATGCATAGTGTCATTGTAACATTTCACATATTTTTGATGTTACAACAGATGGCATAGCTTACTTTGATTGCCTTAATGCAAACTTGAAGTGTAACTGAGGTTTGTAATTGTATCCACATTAAAATGTCAGACTTGATTTTCCCTAATGAAAAACATATAAACCCCTTACAAAATTATGTCAATTGATTATAATAAATGTTTCCATTACTTTTTTCTGGAGGATAATTCTTGTGTTGTAAGCAAATGGGATCAAATTAAGATTTGGCATCTGTAGACAACTTGTACCAGTATTCAGTGTTAATAATGATGTATTACTAATATCATGTCGAAATATAATTTAGCAACACAGAATTCTTTAATTATTTTAGCATGACTGTCTGTGACTGCTTTGAAATTCTAAAAATGCTGAAGATGCTAGAGCCCATTGGGCTCTCTCACTTTAAAGGCTCTGTTCTTCATTGGTCAGTAGGTCTTCCGACCAGAACCCACTAATGACATTAGTCTCTAAATAGGCTGTAGGATCAACCTTTAATCGGGTCACACCCTGACACCTTAAAATACTACAATATTGGCGGTGTAATTAGCAATAAAAGAAATATTGCAGTTTTGGAAATGCTGGAGGAAAGGAATTTGGTGAGATTATAGGTTTTCAAGCACATTGTCAAAAGTTCATAAAGATAGAATTCTATGTATTTAATTTATTGATTTATAAAATGTATTTACCTTTACTGTATTTGAGCTCTGTTACCTGAATAAATAGATATGTCTAGTTAAACATTTTTGATATTTTTATTTACTCTAATGAAGCTATCTATGCATGTTTTAGAATAAACAATTGGCAATCATTATTGAAATCATTGTAAAGATGTTGCATACACACACATTGTCAGCTTTTAGGGCAGACGGAGATGAAGCAGAAGACGATGGTAGTTGATTCATATAATTTTAATGAAAAGAGCTGACTTGCGCTCATACGTAGTGAGACAATAACACGCAAAGACAGAGGGAACAGAGGACACATATATATACTGGAGTGGTAATGACTGGATGAGGATCAGGTGCGCTAAACAGGACAACAGGTGCGATGGATTGATGATGGGCGGTGGTGTTTAGAAGGCCAGTGACATCGAGCGCTGAGGCCTGCCTCCTGCAGGGGGAGGATGAGCTGCAGATGGCGTAGTTGTCACAGTACTCCCCCCCGACGCGCGGCTCCAGCGCCACCGACCTCGGGGACTACCCGGTCGACGGCGATGGAAGTCGCGGATAAGGCCGGGGGCCAGAACGTCTCACACTGGGACCCAGCTCCGCTCCTCTGGACCGTAACCCTCCCACTCCACGAGGTACTGGAGGCCCCCAGCCCGGCACCTCGAGTCGATGATGGAACGAACGGAGTACGCCGGGGCCCCCTCGATGTCGAGAGGAGGGGGAGGGACCTCCCGAACCTCACACCCCTGGAGTGGACCAGCCAACACCGGCCAGAGACACATGAAACGAGGGGTTAATACGGTAGTCAGGAGGGAGACGCAACCGTTGACTCTTAAGTTACCTCGTTGACTCTCCTCAGGACTTTAAAGGGCCCCACAAACTGCGGGCCCAGCTTCCGGCAGGGCAGTCGGAGGGGCAGGTCCTTCGTCGAGAGCCAGACACGGTCGCCCGGACGATACACCGGGCCTTCCCTGCGGTGGCGGTCAGCATAGACCTTCTGACGGCGGACAGCGAGCCTGAGGCGAGTCTGCACAGCCTCCCATGTGGCCGCTGCCCGCCTAAACCACTCGTCCACCGCAGGGGTACCGGTCTGGCCCGGGGTCCAGGGTGCCAGGACCGGCTGGTAGCCCAGGACACATTGAAACTGGGATATCCCCGTGGAGGAGTTGCAATGGGAGTTCAATGCGTACTCTACCCACGGTAGGAACTCCGCCCACTCCCCAGGCTGGTCCTGGCGGTAGGACCGAAGGAGCCTGCCCACGTCCTGATTGACGCGTTCCACCTGCCCGTTGGATTGGGGGTGGTAGCCCGAGGTCAGGCTGACCGAGAGCCCCAAACGCTGCATAAAAGCCTTCCAAACCCTGGAGGTGAACTGGGGGCCCCGGTCAGACACTATGTCCTCAGGCATCCCATAGTGCTGGAAGACATGGGTGAATAGGGCCTCCGCGGTCTATAGGGGTGTGGGAAGGCCGGGCAGAGGCAAGAGGCGACAGGACTTTGAGAAGCGGTCCACAACGACCAAGATGGTGGTATGGCCCTGTGAGGGGGGAAGATCTGTTAGAAAGTCAACAGACAGATGGGTCCATGGTCGTTGTGGAATGGGTAAGGGGTGTAACTTACCCATAGGCAGGTGCCGGGGTGAAGCAGGAAACCCTGGCGGCGGTCCGCCGCCCCATCGTACTCCCGGGGAAGCGGGATGTGGATGGCTCCAGCTCCGGTAGGTGCAGGCTGGGGAGGCGGTAACACAGCCGGTGCTGCGTTAGTGGACCGGGCCAACTCTAGGCGCTGAATTGCCTGGGCGAGGTTAGTCATGGTAGGGCCTAGGTTGGCCAGGATCTTGGTGTGTTCATGTACAAGCTCCGCAACACCGGCCTCTTGAGCGTCATCGTACAATTGGCAATCATTATTGAAATCATTGTAAAGATGTTGCATACACACACATTGTCAGCTTTTAGGGCAGACGGAGATGAAGCAGAAGACGATGGTAGTTGATTCATATAATTTTAATGAAAAGAGCTGACTTGTGCTCATACGTAGTGAGACAATAACACGCAAAGAAAGAGGGAACCGATGACACATATACACTGGAGTGGTAATGACTGGATGAGGATCAGGTGCGTTAAACAGGACAACAGGTGCGATGGATTGATGATGGGCGGTGGTGTTAGAAGGCCAGTGACATCGAGCGCTGAGGCCCGCCTCCTGCAGAGGGAGGATGAGCTGCAGATTGTGTAGTTGTCACACACATGCTCAAGCACACACATTTACACATTTCTTTTACTGTACTTCTACAGACGTTTTTTTATAGTTTCCTAGAAACTCTCAATACAATCCTTAATTCTAACCTTAACAATAACCCTCAATACAAATCTAACCATAACTTTAACAATAACCTTCAATACAAGCCAGATTGTAACCTCCACTCCAACCCTAAATTAGATTTTTTTTTATGTGTGTTAGTATATTTCTGAGGACTTCCGGTAGTCACAGATATAGTAATAAGCAGACACAAGCACATCAGTCACATTCACTAAAATGGTTGTGCACACTCATTGTCCCACATGCACACTCATTTGCACGAACCTTCACTTGTCAATCAGCTCTCCAATCTACACATACATAAACGCTCTCACGCATTCCCTGAAAAACACAAGAATATAACTGCCGTGTGCAGCCAGCATTTTGCATTGTGAGTGTGTGTGTGTTTTTTCTGTGTACAAATGGGAGATAAAAAGGCAAGTTCAGCATTGTCCATTCATGGCCCACTGTGACCAGTGACGGACTGGTCAGCGCGATGCTTTCCCCTATCCCCCACCCCCTGCTCTGCCCTGTCCCTCCCCCAGCCCCATACAGGGATTTTTGGGGCTTTGGCCACACTGCCTCGCAGCCCTCTTGCCTAGCCCACACACAATGCAAACCTCTGTCTAATCAGTTCTCCACTGAGAAGCCTAGCACCTCCTAGAACTCTGGCTGAGAGGTTCTGATGTATGGCGTTTTTGAGAACGAACAAAAATGTAAGTTCCCAATAAACTAAATATATCAGAACTTCTCTCTCAGCCATGAGAGTTATTTTATTTTTCAACCACTTTGCAACAGTTTACAAAGCTTTTCACATGTTTAACAGCATTTTTCTTTGCTTTGGGTGCCAATTGCAAGTTAAGGAAGCCTCCTGTTCTAGCACATTATATCATGCTCTTAAATATTTACTGTGGTATGGGAAGCATACTGGAGATATATGATATGTAACAACTTTATGTGGCCAATTTAGAATATTCAACTTCCAGCTGAAATTGTAAAAAAATTGTGTATGTTTAATACAAAGGGTTAATAACAGTGTTAGGATTTTATATCAGTGATGAAAACCTGCTGTGTGAAGGATCTCTACCCAGCTGATATTACACAGGCTGAGCAGGCCTGACTGACTTGATGACAAATGTTGCTCACTGAACACACAAGCGGACACATTAAATAGAATTAATCAAAAATAGACTGAGGAGCTGATCCTGTCAATCATTTGTTTTTTATTAATTCCTGTGCAACAGCACACTTTTTCTTCCATGTTACCTCTCATAAATAATAACTACAAACATGTTCCTAAAATCCAAGCGGTTCCACAGCTCACATGTGACATTCATGCTCAGCGCCAACACAATAGTTTCACAAGGTCAGGCATTTTACAGTATGGGTCAGTTCTGCACACTGTTAGCTTTAGGCTCTTCCGCCTGGGGCCTCCCATTGATCATTGTATTATCTGTGTGTGTGTGTGCACATGAGTGTATGTGTGTGTCCATTCTATGCCATCAGCATTTGTTCTCAAGGTTGTCATGGTGACGATATGTCAACAGAAGAGAACTTGACATCCACTTGTGCCTGGCATGGGGTCCATCCCTAGTTCCACTTTCCTGGTAACCTCCGCTTCCTTCACAGGCACCTCTTCATCTCTCCTTTCAATCACATTTCTCTTTCCCGTTCTGTATGTTCAGAGGTGGCAACAGAGGGGTTAAGTTTGTTTAATATGGGCCATCATAGGTGTGCCGCCTCCCTCCCCTGGCCCGCAGGGGGGATTATGGCGTCACTTGGGGCCCCTGGGGGGGTGTTATAAAGCCCCTGTTCGGCCCTCTCCCCTCCGTCAGAGAGGCTAAAACGTCCACAGGACACTTTATCCCTGTATACTCCAGAACTATCCCTGCAGCATCGATGAACACCTTGTCTTGACAGCTATTCTGAGATCCACACACTCACACAAACACCCCGATGTCCTCACAAGAGGTGGCCAGTGGAGGCAAGCAAGCACAGCTGAGTTGATGTTTGACTACCGACACGCCAACTCAAGATCGTCCATAGCTTAGAGCTAGATCTGTTGTTGAGTGGATTCCTGTGTTGACTTTCAAAAAGAAAATCATCTTCAAACTAATTGATTCTAAGAGACAGTATACAGAACAGACCAGCTAGCTGGGAAATCTTTTTTTTTGCATCTGAGAAATTATTAAAGGAGCATCCAGGCTTTTCTAGAACAACTTTTTCCCTTCCAAGAACAATTTCCGTTCTGAGAAACATCCAGTGAGCAGCCATTATGTGGGAGTTCCGGTCCATGACGTTTTGGCGGGCGGTCTTCGCCGAGTTCTTCGGGACCATGTTTTTTGTATTTTTCGGCTTGGGTGCCGCGCTTCGCTGGACCACCGGGCCTTACCACGTCCTGCATGTGGCCATGTGCTTCGGCTTTGCAGCTGCCACCATGATCCAGTCCATCGGACACATCAGTGGCGGGCACATCAACCCAGCCGTCACCTTTGCCTACCTGGTGGGCTCCCAGATGTCCCTGTTCCGTGCCTTTTTTTACTGGGCTGCCCAGTGCCTAGGGGCCGTTGCCGGGGCTGCTGTGCTTTATGGCGTCACCCCAAACAACATGAGGGGCAACATGGCCCTGAACACGGTAAGTATCCACCTACCCCGGTATGCCCTATATCCTGTAGTCCCTTGATGATGCCCTGCTAAAGAAGTACACTACATAGGGAATAGGCTGTCATTTTGGACTCCTATCAACTAATTTTCAGCAGCAATCAACAATGTTGATGAGGTTTGATTATGGTCTGATGTAGGTTAGGTAACGTCTTCCAAAAGTGTTCTTTGGCTGTCCCCATAGCAGAACACTTAATAACTCCTGGTAGAATAATGTTTCATTCTAAGTAGAAGTGGAACAAAAAAAAGCTCTTTTAAGTATTTCTCCTATGGGCCGAATAACACTTTTTTAAGGCATTGCATAGGGTGATTCTCTTGATGCTAATAGGGTGTTAGCATGGAAGGAGGTGATTAGGGACTTCTCATGGAAGCTACCACTGCTAATAACAGCAATGTTTATTCAGATCCACAGAATAATAGCTGAAATCTCCAGTGTTTCCAGTGTTGAAAGTGGAATTACAAATCCATAACTATACTTAAGTGCCTATACCAAACATAAGTGTGTTTGGTAAAGGCACTTTGGCAATTGTGGACATTGCCATTACATGCCCAGAGTTACATTAATAATTCCCTGGGTCCTTCACACTTAAGTTGATATTAATCTTTAGTATTTAGCTGAACATTTTAACAATTTATGTATTATTATATTTAAGGCTTAACTGCTGAGTCTTTTTCTGAACTTCTCAACACCAGCCAGATTTTGTCTATCGCCGATTAACACTTCATCTGATTGTTACCACACCGTCTGCAATGTCATTGCACTAAACAGAATGCATGCATTATGCTGGTTCATGTGCAACACAATTAAAACATTCTCCTTTTACTACGATATGTGTCAAGCCCTCGACGCATACAATCGCATACGTCGGATACATCTAGTGTGTCGTACAGATCACAATGCGACTGCGTCTGCTACGGAAAGCGGCAAGGCGAGTGCACTGCTCCATTAAGAATGAATGAGTTGAGGCAATGAGGCTGTCATGTTGACAGTTGTTACAACTGGTGACCTCGGTCATCCATGTTGCGCGGCGCAGAAACCTCCACCACGCCACAGTGCAACAACATACGCCACGTTTTTTATTAATTCGTGTCGCGTCTAGTTACAGGTCTTAAAAACCTGACGACCATGTTTCAATTTGCAAAAGATATACAACACAAACGTAACTTGATCACAAGGGTCTTGACGTGTTGAATATATGTGAGTGATCTTTCCGTCTTCAGCTGCAGCCCGGCATCAGTCTTGGCATGGGCACCACAGTGGAGGTGTTCCTGACTATGCAGCTGGTCATATGTGTTTTTGCCGTCACGGATGAGAGGAGGAACGGTCGCCTGGGCTCTGCTGCCCTCTCCATCGGCTTTGCAGTCACCGTCGGACACCTCATGGGGGTGAGCAGCACGCACAGACAATTTAGGTGTTACCGTTAACCATTCTCTTTATCTATGTGTCGAGCTTTTAATGCTTTTGCTGACAGAGGAGACATAGGGGAAGAAACAGTACACAGGGAGTGGTGAATTATTTACAGGCCGGTACGGTAAAAAACTCATGAGGCCACGACAAATGTGCTCTTGAGGGAGTGGTCTTGACCGCAGTATCACCACAGCCTAACCCTCATTAATAACCCCAGCTGTAACCACTAAGCCAAGTATAGAATTTCCCTTATTCCCCAAAAGGTCTGTGTTACCGTCCTAACAGGGTTCCTCACAAGTATAGTAAACCATGGACAAACATAGAAACACACAATGACGCTAACTCACAGCATGCACAAGCCCACCCACATATAAACTATGATAGCGGAGAACACATGCTAGACCTATAGCACTTTACACTCAAAGTGGATCTTTTATCTCTGCTGTAGATGTACTACACCGGTGCTGGGATGAACCCCGCTAGGTCTTTCGCGCCCGCTGTGCTCTTCAGGAACTTTGTCAACCACTGGGTAGGATTCACATTCACACTGAATTCTGAGTTCTAATAAGACAACTGATATTATTAAAATGCTGGATGTTACGGTCATGTTAACAGTGCAAGTTTTATAGCAGATTCCAACCCATATTAGGCCTATTTAATACAAGTTGTTAGTGCGGTATTGTCATGCTAACTTCTTTGTGTGGACAGGTGTACTGGGTAGGTCCAATGATAGGAGGTGCTATGGGAGCGCTTCTCTATGATTTCATGCTGTTCCCCCGCATGCGCGGTCTGTCAGAGCGCCTGGCCACTCTTAAGGGCAGCCGACCCCCCGAGACCGAGACCCAACAGGACACCCGAGGTGATCCCATCGAACTCAAGACGCAAGCCCTATGAACCTGCCTCCAACTGGGGGATGAAGGACAAGGGACAGGCCCTGTGTCCGCCAACCCTTAAGCTGCCCCCATCCAATCAACACGCGCGCTCACACACACATGCTCACACCCTCGCTTACACACACACACACACACACACACACACAGACTGACATTCAGCTTTTGATACACAAACTTTACACACATCCATACACACACACACGCACACACGCACGCACACACACACACACACACACACACACACACACACACACACACACACACACACAGGTTCACAACATTCAACCTCAACATGCATCGAGACTCCTCCCCCTCCTGCCTCTCTTTGCATCATGGGATGTGGTGTTTGATGGAGCAACCAGGCCTGCTCCAGCAGTCCCAAATCTTCTCTTCAGCCACAACAAGACTTCCTCTCACACACACATGGAAGGACCAAAGCTGTCAGAAGAGAAACATATGGACCTTTTGTCTAACAGGGAAACAAACTAGGGTGGGGGCGGGGGGGCAGGTGGGTGAGGTGTGAGGGTGAGATGTAGGTGGGGGACTGAGGTATGGGTGGGGTAAAAGGGTAGGTGCAGGCTTTAGGCAGATAAGGGTATAGGATGGAGATTGGGTAAGGGGTTGGGGTGAGGATAGATGGCCTATGCTCCAGGTTTTTTGTTGTATAGGGTTGAGTTAGACCACTGAAGATGGGCATACTTTTTCATTATTCATCTGATTTTATCTCTCCATTTACATTTAATTTTGTTTTCTGCACTTCAGACACAATACTTGGATGTATGACAGCATTAGATTTTACCAAGGTTTCATTTTTCGAATCACTTCATTTTATCTTTGTGTGTGCGTGTGTGCGTGCGTGCGTGTGTGTGTGCGTGTGTGCGTGCGTGCGTGTGTGTGTGTGTGTGTGTGTGTGTGCGTGTGTGTGTGTGTGTGTGTGTGTGTGTGTGTGTGAGTGCTTCCACAGTACGTGCGTGAGAGTGCGTGAGTGAGATTGAGTGCGTGCATGCTCGTGCCTGTTTGGGTGTGGGTGCGTTTGCCAGTGAGTGCTTGTGTGTGAGCGTGTCCGTATGTGAATGTGTGTGTGATTGAGTTCGCAGATACAGTACTTTTATTTTGTTTTATTTTCATAATCACTCTCCTGTTTGTATCATGATTATGTTCTATTACGTTATCAATTTTTAAGACATTATCAATTCTACTCCCCTAACTGTGGTATTTGCTATGATATTCATTTTTACACATCCATCTGCTTTTTTGTTCGGGAAAAAAAGAAAATATGCTAAGGAAACGTTGTATCTGGACTGGTTCAATTCAGTACAGAATGGCTGTGTAAGCTTTTCATTTGGTCTCCTTTTATTATTTGATACTTAATGGGAGCACACGGCAATTTAACCATATTTAAATGAAAATAAACACGAAAAGTAATGTGTCCTGTTTTGTTTACTCCCATCGACTAACAAGCGCATTGCACTTGCAGTAAAAGGGTACGGCCACACGGTGAGGATGCACACATTGTTCTGAACGCAGTTGTCACATCTTAAGACAACAGTTGTCGACTTGTTTTATGGGTGTTTCTGTGGTTTTCTGGCAGAGTAGCCTACACTGGAACAATAAATGTCGTGGCTGCGGATCAATTTTTTTTCAGGTCTGTAATCTTCTGTCTGGCTTAAGACTTAACGATTTGGAGTATTTTGCACCGGTTTTTATTCCCTACTCAAAATAAACAGACTAAAGATAATATAATTGAAAGCATTATAATATCCCTGTATCTGGTGTCATTTTACGGTAAGACAAAACCAGTAAACAATCAAAATATTCAATAAACGCACCGGTACAATAACCATGCAGCATTTTAAAAGTATTTTATCTAAATACGTTTAAATTCAGAGGGATATGCTTTTCTGTATTTTTGTGCAGGGTTTACAAGGTTGCCCACAGTTTGAATCATATAAGCCTACAGTTAACGACTTCTAGAGCAGATATGATGTTAACAAACTGTAGCAAATAGCCTACCTTTTTATGTCAGACAGTATAGAAAAGGGAAAAACTATATAATTTTTGTTGTTTGTGCGCGCTGCGTCATCCACATCCATTCATTGAGAAAATCTTTGTGATACTTCCGGAAACGTTTTATGCGTTGCTGCTCCGATTACATGAAGACATTTACATTATATGTCATTCTTAAGGTGTGGGCAGGAGGGAGACAGAAAACAAACGAGAATGTGGTTGAGGGATGGGTGAGATGGTGGGAAGGAACGAAGGCGGGCCCATTTGGGTGGGGCTGGCCCACTAGGGACACTTTTGAATGTTAAGAAGGGAGTCCTGCTTTCATGTATCTAACACAGTTTACATGTTAACATGTGTCATTGTCCTGATCTCGTTCACTTTGTGACCTCATACACATTTTTGGACAAGCTTAGAGCATTAAATTCTGCAATGTAATCTCATTGTGATTAGATCTTATTTAACAATAGAGATCAGTTTAACAACATCAAATGGGAAGATGAATGTTAGAAGCTATACATAGGGCCTCTTTCTCCTCTCTCTTAACAACATCCCTTTCCTGCCCTTAATTCCTTCATTTAAAGAGGCTGTGTATGTTTTTATCTGTACTACTAGCATAAAAACAAGCAAAAATGACCAATAGACCTCTGAAGTTACGGTTTCAAATATTTTTTTTCTACAAAACCTGAGTGAAGGACGTATTCCTGATTTCAACTTTCTCACTGGTCTGCCTATCAGTTTGCATTGATTTATAATCTCCTCATACTTGCTTTAGCCACTTGTAGTACGATCCACACCACCTAATCCACCCTGGCCTAGGTAGCACTATTACCGTCCTGTTTCGTGAGAGAAGACGAGGAGGAGACAAGCCAGGCAGGATTATGCACCGTGTCTCTTTAAGTGTTTCCAAATGCACCCAAAGGTCTCACTTTTCTCACACCTTTTCACTCATTATCTCTTTAATTAAGTGTTTTCCACTTTCCTGTATTTTCTAAAGTGGCTAACCATATAAAGCATATATATCACCATGAGAGGATTGAGATTGTAACACCACCATGCTTATATGGGGACAGAGAGGAGAAAGAATGTAACAGCACCACCATGCTTATATGGGGACAGAGAGGAGAGAGAATGTAACAGCACCACCATGCTTATATGGGGACAGAGAGGAGAGAGAATGTAACAGCACCACCATGCTTATATGGGGACAGAGAGGAGAGAGAATGTAACAGCACCACCA
>JACXGJ010004123.1:0-47992 GCA_016801105.1 Esox niger | reverse complement strand
ACACACACACACAGGCAGACACACACACACAGGCAGACACACACACACAGGCAGACACACACACAGGCAGACACACACACACACAGGCAGACACACACAGGAGTGGAGTCCATGGAGTGACCTTGAGTGGGAGTCTGCTAGTGAAGTGGCAAAAGTATTACATCAATACCTTCTGACAGACCTGGTTAACTATTAAATGGGCAGATCATGATCCAGCTGTCTGTTGTTAGGAAGCCTTTTACATTCAGCCACTCATTGGGTAAAGTATTGATAAGGGGTCTGTTATGGAGCCTTGGAACAGATAGATTTGGAACCAGTCATTCTGAAGAGAAGTGACTGCAAACCTCACCAAATTCATTAAGTGTGTGTGTGTGTGTGTGTGTGTGTGACTCCTTTTCTGACAGCATGTGCATCTGTGTACGTGTAAACCTCCTGGGCTACAAGGCACTCCGTCTGTGCGTGAACGTGTGTTTAACAGTCTTCCAATATCCGCTGTTCCTACCACATTCCTCTTAGACACTGAAAGGTCAGAGGCCAAAAGGGGGGGAAAAGGGCAAGAGAAGACAGCATGTCGACACAGATTCATAGTTCTGGTCTGTGGAAAGGGGCGAGTCAGGATATATAACATGTAATGGACATTTGAGTGTGCTGAGCCTGACAACATCCACAGGAAGAATAGTTGCTGCTTTGGCAAAAGCTAATGATAATCCAAATAAACAGGATGGCTAATAGGCTACATTTAACATGCGACACCATAGGGGAATTGATCCCGATTTTAACATGACTCCATGTGGAAATCCTGTTACCATCCAGAAGCCGATGTGCAGCAAAATGTGTCTGTGTATGCATCAGTGTTTTCACCTTGCCACAGTTCTATCATTACCTGCCAACAGCTGTTCCAGCGTGCGTGCGTGCGCACGAGCGTTCCTGCAGTCTCACCGTCGCGGTGCTGACTGTGAGAGATTATTTAGCTGTGAAGGCTGAGTTGTACAGCACACACCCGGTCGAGCAAATACGCGCCAGTATTAGCCTGTGCGGAGGAGAGGTGAGCGGTCTAGGGAAGGACGCCCAGGGTGCGTTCAATCAGCCCGTTCCGCAGCAAAACGTTTCATCAAGTAAAACCAGAGCAGGAAGAGATAACCGGCAGTCGAAAATGAACACTTAGTTGCAAAAGGTTTCGTTTCGCGACCAAACCGGTGGATGCGCCGGTGGAATTTAGATAATGATGACACATTTCTCCCGGTGAGACAAGGCCAAGTACTTGTAAGGATGCCCTTTACATCATATTTTTGCGATTTGCTCTCTGTCATATGGCAGTATTGCGAAAAAGTTCGGCAAACTAGGAATATACATCTCATTATGTCCCAAATCGCACCGAATTCCTTATTACGTGAATCACTTCTGAGTTAGGTCCATAGTGAACTTCATTGGCAACAGGACGTTATTTGGGATGCAATAATCAGAGCCCCTCACTCTCCCAGTTTCACGAGTGCCTGGAAATATTTAGTCCTGAGTGCAGCGGGAGCCACTCACTCTCCTGAACTTCTAATGCACACATATAATTGAAAGTCGAGTATGATGGGGTTGAGTCATCACATGTCAGGGTTTACAGAGGATTTATGGAGTTGATAGAGGGGTATTCCAGTCAGAAGTAGGAAACGTGGCGTAAATATATTTGTAACACTCTCTAAAAGGTCACTGTAGCAGTTTTCTTGAGCTCTTTGTAAAATTCCATGACAGTTTCGTTCCATGGTTACAACATAATGTAACCATGTCCTTTTGGGGACCATTGACAGGCACAATTTATTTACAGTGAACACAAGCCATGGTGCCCAGAAGCAGTTCTTGAAAATAAGGAATAAAAAAATCTACCATCGAGCTTATTAGGGCATCAAGGCGCCACTTATTCTGGGTGTAGGCCTTATTTAGTGAACAGCATTACACAAAACAATTCAGACTAAACAAGATTTGGCGGGTAAATGCCAACCGGCGGGGGTAATTATAATTGACTTACCTGCAGGTAAGTGACTGGCTGATTGAGTAGGCTACCTTTAATGTAAACTTACTGGGACCAAAGATGATCACTTTCAGTAAACCCAGTGGTGATATGAACCCAAATAAACACATTAACCACTTTCACGCTCCCTTTAGTCTGTCAAAACGTTTCACTTACTTGTCGTATTCTGCGTTGTCCTTGTCGCAGCGAGCGTCCTTATGTTTCTGCCAATCCTTGCCGTGTTTGCATGTGGTGAGGAGCACCACATCCTCCTGGTTATGGACATGATATAAGGCATTCCTCGTATCTGACCCTATACCAGTAAGATATCGTTTCCCCTTGAACACAAGCATGTATTTCCTGAAAGGTGGAATGGAGTTGTATTTTAAAAAGCCCCTCTCCCCCCCGGTCCTAGGGTGTTCCTTGGAGAACAGTGGGATGGACACGTCAAAGTTGGGCCTGAAGTTCTCGGTACTGATGCTTGCCTTGGCCAACATGGCCTGGCCTATGTCGAAACCTAAGTCTTCCGTGTAGTCTGGCCATGTCCCAGAGTACAAGTTAAATATCAAGTGGTTTCTGCCGTTGTTCCAGAGAGGAAGGTTCTGGACCTTGGTTTTGAGATTGTGCACATATTGCGGAGAGAGCTGGTCCCGGTCCAGGGTATCCAAGCTCAGGACGAACAGACAAGCTTGTCCCGGGTCAGAGGTATAGAGCCTTGAACCCTCAATAGTCGATAAAATATTCTGGTAACTTTCAGAGATTTTCTCCCCCTTCTGCTGGGGGTACACGTATACTTTGAAATCGTTTTTTTTACATCTAGAGAAATCAAAGCACGAATCCATGCGACATCGTTTGCCTTTGTAAACACTGGTATTAACGTCCCTCTTTTGCCTCGGAGATATGTGAATGTTGTATTCCTCAGTGTCCGGTTGATCCCAGGGCAAGAATTGGTGTAAAGGATCAGAGAAATGTGGCCACGGCTGGTCGGAACGATATCCATGCCGGCTACGGTCATGCCGGTTCCTGCCCGACGCTGGAAGTTGTGCCCCTCCAAAGTAGAACAGTAGAACTAGACATGCACCGGCGGAGAGCAGGATTAAATATCGTTTTTTGGCCTGCATGTGTCCTACGAATAGGGGAAAGTTGTTTACAAATAAATCTGAAGTGGCCCAAAGTTAGGCTCTCACCACCTCCAACTACACCACTCCGCCATCTTCCAGCCAGCAAGGATTTTAAACTCGCGTCTTCCCCCTTCTTCGTATTCCGTTCCCCAATCCAACGATTGACCCAGCGCATGTGGGCGATTTTAAATGTGTTTTATATCGCTCTCTCTTCTATCCAATTTTACCATTTTACAATCTAATGTCTGTGGGCAACCAAATCGCCGTCGACCAAGTAAAAACAATCAGATACTCTCTCTCTCTCATCCAGAGTCTGTATTCAAATGTAAACTGCACCCGGTTAGAGGTGTCAAAAAGCTTTTCCCAAACTCTTTCCCTGTAAAGTAGCGGGAGGGGGTCTTTAGTTTCCCTGCCTCCGCCAACACAGAAAAGGTATCCCACAGTACGTAAAGTCGTTAACACGCTGGCTGGGGTTTAAAGCCGTCGGTGTGGCGGTGTATAGATCCAGATGTCTCTGAGTAGAATTCGCAAGGTTCCTTGCGCTTTCTCAGCGATATTTCACTCCAAGGTTCCATGAACGGACGCGTCGTGGAACCAGAACACTTCATCCGTGCAACTGTAGCCTCACGAATCCCTGCATGTCTCTTGTTTTAATCTCCCGACAGACCCTCATACGCGCAAAAATAAAATAATCTCACAGGAGCATAGGGCCTAATACAACTGAAAAAACTGCCGCAACGTCCTCAAATAATACTTACGGGTAGAATGTGACTTCGCAAATGCATCGAAATTGTTACAAAGAAGGGATTCTTGAACCTAGTGTCCAATTACCAAATGCTCAGTTGTTCCGATTGTTACTCAGTAACATTCCAATCCCGACACGATGGCAGCTGACGTGACATCCCATCAGTGTGTATTCGCTTTCCTCATTGGTCTATACTTGAGACCGGAAAAGGCGGTGCTTCAAATGCACCCATTCACAACCGGAGCCCTTTGAACAGAGGACTTAAAGTCCAAGGAAAATACCGAAAAATATCTAATATCTGTTCGTAAACTGTGCATTGTAATATTTTTTTATTAAGGTTACATTTAAATTACTCTTTACTGTCAAGCCTTTCTTGAAATGCTTCGATGTTATTTCTCTAGTGCACGTAAACATTGAGAATATTAATCAGTGTTGCTCAGTAGTGTGCAAGCCAATTTCCATAAGTATGTGACCTATCTTAACGTTTACACAGCAGCGTTGGTGGTTCAGGTTGAAATAAAAGTGCTAATAGGCTTTTCAGACATGAGTGTGTCACCAGGCTATCAAACTGATATTCAAGCAAAATATTTTTGAATGATTTATCTCAATTTAATTGTAGAGGTTTAGAGACAAAATTGTTATATTTACCGCAAATCACAATGAAGTGTACTTTATGACTATTGAGACAGATTAACAGCACCAACTCGTTTTTGAGGTGCCCCAACATGTTTCATAAGCCTGTATAATTCACACAGCTGCCATTTTGTGGCACTGCACTCAGGCTTCGTGAAGAGGCCATCCTCGTTTTTTATCGGCCAATTAGTTTAGAGCGGGGAGGGTAATTAGAGGTGCCCAACCAGAGGGACCGACTGGGAGCTGTGCCAGCATCCTGGGGTTAGAAAGCCTCACTATTGGCCTTTTCACACTATTGTTCAGTGTCTGACCTGAGCCCTATTGTACCTGCTCTGATCTTTCATTTTATTTCCCTAACTCTTTCAGGCCACCCCCATCACCACAATATGCCGGTTCAGATATTTACTATTCTTATGGTCCTTTTCAGCTTAGTTCCAGCAACTATGGAAGTGTGGATGTGTACCCTTGCCAGCGCAGTACAGCCGAGCTAAGCTCAGCAGTGCTCGGCTAAGTAGTGTGAAAAGGATATTAGTATTGTCAGGCCCCAGCCAAAAGGGCCCCTTTTTAAGTAATTGCAACCCTTGTTTAGATAGGTGCTTCTCAGACACAGGAGATGACAGAACCATTCCTGGTAATCGTTCGCTGGCGGAGGTATTCTGTTTCAGTTAATCACTAATTAATTGCTGTTATCATTTATATATAATTAGACCCGCTTTTCCTGCACGGTTTTACATGAGCCGAACGAACCAACTCCAGACAAGGCATTAGGTTGGCTGAGAAAAGCTGGATTACCTTAAGGATTGCTATTGTTCCCCGGTATAGAGATAAGCTGTGTGTGAAGCAGCACTTCCTCCTCCGCTTCAGCAGGGAACCGTGATAAAGGTTGTGGTAAATTCGGGTGGTGGTAAACAAATACCCACGGCTGGGAAGGTTATCCCAGGGTTCAGGGAGTTCTAGGCCGACGAAAGACAAAACAGCCTTTGAGAGTCATCTTGCCGCTGCAGATCGGGCACAGATAACTCCCCTTAGGAGGATGTAACGAACTGGAGCGTTCCTGGAGGCTGCAAAAGCAGCTAGGCCCAGTTAAAGTGTCTGTGTGTTTGTGCGTGGTGAGAAGCATGGAGCGTGCGTCTGTGTGTGTGACAGCACTGAGTCTGTTTGTGTATGGCACCACAGAGGACTAGAAACCACACACATAACAGAGCTGTGTAACACAACCGCACAGCCCCAACACACCCTTGTGGGAAACCAAAACACAGCAGGCTCAGGATTTGTTATGCGCTGACAATAAAGGGTCTGCAAACCGAACAGAGGTCACATTGTACAAACTGAGAGCAAGAGAGGCTGTTAAAAACACGGAATTACGTTATATTGATGTCACTCCTGTTCATAGTCTCCCAGGGAGTTTTTTACAGTACACAACTCTTATTGACACTGTTCTTGATATTTATTCAAATATTCACTCTGCATCTAAACTAGTTATAAACATTTCTCAAGTATGATAACCATAAATTCTGTGAGGTGAAAAGTTGAAAAGAGAAATTGAAATATAATAAAATAGTATTACAGTCATTAAAATATTGAGGGATCAAAATTCCAATGCAAAAAATATTGGAAGTAAACATCCCCAGAGACAAAAGAACATCTCACTACATTGACTTAAAGGCCAGCAATATCAAAGTCTTGCAGGACACAAGAGTAGTACAGGAACAATGTGACTAATGTTGCTATGACTACTGAGTGGGAGTTAGTGTGGTCTTGGAAGTTATTTTACTCATTTTCACACAATAGCTCCAGGCGAATGGTTCCTAGCCTTTTCAAGTGCTGCTCCGAGCTTGGTGTGTGGGATGCTATATAGCGATCTTCCATCCTTTATTTATTTATTTAAAATGACCTTTAGAATGCAGAAGCAATGATTGCTTTAGGCAAAGTGAAGGTTTAAATGTTCTGGGATGTGGGAGGACCGGCAGCCATCATTTGCAGAGCTGAAAACTGAATTTTTCTCCGGAATTCTATGGGGACACTAAGGCAGCAAATGAACCGCAGCAGGTTAGATGTGGTGATAGGCTTTTGTCCTCATTAAAAGTCCCTACCACTGTCTTCTGGCCCCCTCATTTGTATTCTGTTGCAATTTATCTGAGATTTTGATTTGGGATTTGGGTGATATTCTTACAGTTTTTCATCAAAATGCCTGTAGAAAATACTTTACATACAGCGTTGTTTAAAACTCCATGATTAAAGAAAAATTCTCTGTGGCAGCTGAATGGCTATAGCAAAGCCAAAACAACAGAATCTCAAAAAGCTTGGAGATCCTTAGATGATGAAGAGTGTCAAATAACAGCATAATGTAGTACCACATTAAATATGGCGATCACACCAGTTACTGCAGAACCAGAACATAACAACTGTCAGTATCATTACAAATCTCTATTTATTATCATTCTGAGTAAAAGCTCTGATTTCAGCACTTTAAATTGTGCTACTGCTGCAGAAGTGGATGGTTATGACAACAGTGCAATGATGATTTGTGTGCATTCAAAGCTAAGTAGCTAATTCCCATTAAGAATTCCCACTGCACGCTAATCCACTTAATGTACAGGATATCCATGCAAACCACACTCGTATATAATAATAAACGGACCTCTTAATCCCTGTGATATAGGGAGTAAATCATTTTGAACACAGATCGTGTTTACATACTATTCATAGTAAAAGCCGATGATGCACAAGCATATGCGCCCGCACACACTCACACACGCGCGCACACACACTGTATTATACTGTCCACATACACTCTCCCTCTCTCTCTTTGAAAGGATTTGGAGGCAAAGCCCTCAATTGCAGTATGAATATTAATGTATTAACTCCACTGCCAAAGATCAGAAAGAACTGGCTTTCCTCGCCCCTTTGAACTCCCTCCTGCCTCCTGCCTCATCCTCCATTTCCCTCTTCCAATCTGCTTGGATGGAAGCAGATAGCTCAATATGCAATCCTCACCAGTATTGCTTGCTGGAGAAATTCTCAGAATGTTCTGAGGAAAATGTACCTCCCTCTCTCACTCTTTGTTTTGCCCATTTTAATTACTCCTTCTAATTTTGGATTTACAGTCACATCTAAAGTTATTGGCATTCTTGATAAAGAATGCCAAAAAGTTTGTATGAAATAAACACACGAAATGAGCAATACCATATACTTACTTTTCAACATGTGTAATATATTCGATTTCATTGCTGATTCAAAGGGAATCAACCAAAATAAAAACATTTTGAAATTATATTTTTGTATTAGAAAAACGTGTAGATCACTCCTCCATGCATAACATTTCAAGACCCTTCTGTATGATGTTATGGACTGACCAATTCAATTAAAATGTTTCAATGGAACTCTGGATGGCCATGGCAAAATATTGATTTTATGGTCAATAAATGTGCGTATTTTGATGTGCTTGCGGTCAGTATTTTGCTTCTGTTTCATCATCCTGGCAGAGGCATCCAGGTTGCAAGTGGAAACAAAGCAACCGCATAACATCAAAGATGTACCATCATATTTTCAGTAGGTATATGCTTCCTTCCGGCATACACATCTTTCTTTGGACACAAACCCACCACTGGAGTGCATGTAAAAATAGTCAATTTTATGTTGCACCAGACCGTGGCACCTAATTCAAATCCAAATACTAAAAACATTGAACAAACGTCAGACGCTAACATTTTTGGTGGGTCTGAATAAACGCACCATTTGAAAGGCAATGGAATTGGCATCTGATGGTAGATTTGGAGACTGACCCCAAGATGAAACCAAGTCCTGTAACCCTTGAACTGTGGCTCTTAGATTATTCTTTGCATCCTGAACCATCTTCTTCACTGTGCGTGGGGGAAAAGAAGTAATTGTGCCCTCCCCTAGTCAGGTTTATCATTTTCATTCACAAATCCTTAATTTGTGCTATAGTGTTAAGTGGTATATTCAAGCAATAAAGCACAAAGGGTGTGTGTAATGTCAAATAAAAAATTAATAAGGGCTATTCTTAACTAAATTACATTGTAGAGTGACTAGATACAGCAACATAGCTGTGGTATATTGGCAACATACACAAACCCCTTCGATTTATTATATTATAAATATTTTGCTAACTTAATTCAAAGAGTAAAAAAGTGTTTTAAACCTGGATTTAAAAATGGATACGTTTGGGGCATGTCAAAGATCTTATGTTAGTTTATTTCAGTTGTACGCAGCATAACTACTAAATTCTGCTTCAATTTGTTTAGTTTGGACTCTGGGCTCTACAAGCTGACTTGAGTTCATGGATCTTAGAGCCGTTTACTCAGTTGAAAATATATAAACATATCAGAAATGTATTCGGGACCTAAACCATTCAGTGATTCATTGAATAAAAGCACATTCAGTACGTTATCTTGCTATCAGAACACCAAGATTACGCACGTAGACCCTAGTTTTTGAAAGTGAATGAAATCATGTTCTACTGTATATACAAACCTGTTTCCAAAAAGTTGGGACACTGGGTAAAATGCTAATAAAAACAGAATGCAATGATGTGCGAATCATTTATCCCTATATTTCATTTTAAATTGTACATAGACAACATACAAAATGTTGAAACCGAGAAATTTAGTAACAGAACAGCATTTTTTCGGTTAGTCAATACTGAACAGTCAAAATCAGAAATTAGATACATGACCAGTAAGCAGAGTGGTGCTTTTGGGCAGCTGGATTAAATATATTATGATGTTATAATCAAATTCTGGAACTCTAAGCGAGTACTGAAATAACATGCAAAACTCACACTGGCGGGGTGGTTAAGGGCCTCAATCAATGGCACAGCTTAGCTTTCTCTTCCATGGGTGCAAACCTTAGCCACAGAGGCCCACCTACCACCACCCCCCCATTGGAAATGCCTTGCTACCTGTTTTCCCTACTAAAAGATAGGCAGACAATAGCCTATTTATTGTCTTGTGTAGAATCCTGCCTTAAATGTTTACAAGACTGAATTTAAACAATAACATGATTTGTCTCCTCTTCTCCCCTTACAGAACAAGACAGTATTAGAGAAAATGTTTATGGGGAATATCTCAGGCACTCTATAACATTTAGCAGAAAAACATATTTGAAACAATTTCATAAAACATTAACTTCAGATATCCTGTCTATTTCTGCTTGTATTTATGTTAGTAGTACAGTAGAAATCTTACATGTGGCCCCTTGAGGGACTAAAACCATCCAGGTAAAATTATTGTTTTTGCCTGATTCACGAAGGTCACAGCATTTGTCTCTTTTTCTTTCTGAGTTCTTTGCCTTTCCCCCTGATGATGGATGGCAAATGTTTTTTACATTAGTGTTAGCTCATTTTCAAAACCCAGTGAAACAGGAAGCCATATAACAGCTTAAGATAATCTTGTTATATTTAGAACTTGGTTGCATATTCTTTGCATTTGATGACTGCTTAAAGTCTGTAACACATAGATGTCCCCTGGTGATACTTTGCAAGGCCTGTACGACACCCATCTTCAGTTCCTGTGTCAGAGCATTTTGATGATTGACTTGGAAAGTGAAATCTTTTTGGCCCTTAAAAAATTATAAATGGGGTCCTGTTGCTTCTTGATCTTAGTGCTGCTTTTGACACTATTGATCACTCCCTTCTCTTAGAGAGACTGGAAACCCATATTGGGCTACGTGGGAATGTTCTAGCCTAGTTTAAATCTTATTTATCTGAAAGATATCAGTTCGTATGTGTGGATGGTAAATCCTCAGACATAACAAAAGTGTGTTTTGGTATTCCTCAAGGCTCGGTCCTGGGCCCTTTATTGTTCTCACTATATATGCTGCCTCTTGGAGATGTAATCCGAAATCATAATGTCAACTTTCACTGCTATGCTGATGATACACAGTTATATATTTCGATGAAGCATGGAGAAACCCCTAAATTAGCTACTTTGGAAGCATGTGTTTCAGACATTAGGAAGCAGATGCCTGAGAACTTCCTCCTTTTAAACTCGAGAAAAACAGAAATGCTCGTTTTAGGACCCAAGAATCAAAGATTCTTATTGGCAGATCTCACTGTGAACCTCAATGGCTGCATGGTTGTATCCCAAAAAACGGTAAGAAATCTCGGCGTAACCCTCAACCCTGACCTCACCTTTGATGAACATATAAAATATATCTCAAGAGCTGCTTATTTTCATCTTCGAAACATTGCAAAAATCAGATACTTGCTATCAAAAACTGATGCGGAAAAACTAATCCATGCTATTGTTACATCAAGATTAGATTACTGCAATACTCTTTTTTCCGGCTACCCTGATAAATAACTAAATGCAACACTTCAATTAGTGCTGCACACTGCTGCTGGAATCCTAACTAGAACAAAAAAAAATTGAACACATTACTCCAGTACTAGCCTCTTTACATTGGCTGCCTGTTAGGGTTAGGGCTGATTTTAGGGTTTTATTGTTAACCTATAAATCAATTCATGGACTTGCTCCTACTTACCTCACTGAAATGATCCAGCTATACATACCTGCACGGTACCTTTAATAACAAAATGCAGGCCTTGTAACTGTACCTAAAATTTCCAAATAAACAGCCGGAGGCAGAGCTTTCTCTCATAGAGCTCCACTTCTTTAGAATGACTTGCCAATCAAAATTAGAAATGCAGACTCAGTGCAAACCTTCAAGCGTCTACTAAAGACTCATCTCTCCAGCATGGTCTATGATTAAGTGTAGTCTGGCCCGGGGCGTGAAGGTGACCAGAAAGGCCTGATACTGTCCACCCTTGCTGTCTTGCCAGGTGGGCTCTCATCGCCACTGGGATGCCCTCCCTCCAATGCTATTCGGGGGAGGAGTCACTGGCTTGTTGTTGTCTCTCTGTTGCGCACTTGTGCGATTGGGCTGTTCTCTGCTGGCAATACTCGGCCCTCATTCAGGATGGTTGTGGTTAGTGGGCGTCCCTTTGGTGGATGCTTGGCAATGTGGGTGGATTGATTTCCTGCCTATTGGGCCCTGTCCGTGGCCTCCTCTGGATGGGGCCACAGTGTCACTGGACCCCCCGTCTCAGCCCAACTGTCTTACGCTGCTATATTATTGTGCTGGGGGAGTAGGGTCTTAATTTCCCCTGTTTTCTGTCGTTTTACTTCCACAATACCCATTTCCAGAACCGTTTACTTTTTTGACCATCATGTTTTTGAGGCTAGTGTTTTTGCAACGTTCAGCAATTCCTCTGTTCTACAGCTACTTAATTTTTAGCTAACAATCTACGCCAATCTCCTGCTAAGTTTTATTAACCATTGTGGTCAGCATCCTTCGGTCATCCACCGCAAAGGTACTGGTCGACAAGTTATTTGCCATTGTTGAGCTAACAGGTACTCTTTATTATTCTTAATTAATGTACAAAATAGTTTGTTAGCACGCCAAATGTTTTGCCTTTACATCTGATCTACTTATTCAATGTCATCTTTATTTATTTGCATGATAACCAACTTGACTTGCATTGAAATTACTTTGGTCTTTGTGTTATCAGACACCAGCAACTGACTCCAAATACTAACACAAAGTCAGGAGACCAGACATTGACCTTTCTTATGTGTGCTCAAATGGATAGAACAAACACACCTTCCAGATAGAACAGCATTGGAGACATTTTTACTAATATTTTTAGTACCTTTAAATGGGCAACCTGTAGAATCATCCTCTAACTTTTACAAGACTGATCTTAAACAATAAACAATATGGATGAAAGAATTAAGCTGATAGTCTGTATTTTAACCCCATCATTATCATATGATTTCAAATCCAGTACAGAACTCTGCAGGAGTACAGAGCCAAAACAACATTTGGTCATTATTGAAATGTTGTATTTAGTAAAGGTACTTTAGTTATGAGATATATATTGTAGTGTTGTCAGTTAGCCTAATTTTGACAACCTTTATCAAGGGTGTCAATAATGGTGATTTTATCAAAAGTGGGGAATGATAAATAAAAAAGAGAATTTACAGTATGTGCCTTTTTGCTGTCAGCTTACACTAATTACCCGCAGTCTTAATGGACAGGGCACAATTTGTCACCACTGAGGTAAAATGAATCAGAAACCCCTTCTAACAAAATATGTAACCCTATTCGCCCCACGTCTTTGAGACTTTAAGGGGACGCAGCGGGGCTAGATCAAAGAGCCACTCTTTAAAGCCTTTCACAGGGGAATGAGTGATGCGGGCAGCCTGCTTCATTGGGAGAGAAATGGTGCACACCATAGGTCAGAATGACAAGTGGGGACATGTCAGACCATTGACATGACTTAACAGCATGGGGTTCATTATGCACGTCCAGTTGTGCTACTCTTATTGCTACAAGTTGCACGGACTACTGAGATCTCCGAACTTCCTAACGCTGTTCAAAATAAAGCAATAATTAATTATTATTAAGGCTGTTAAATAAGCAAAACTATTTGAGACTCGTTGCATTAATTTCTATAATTAATTGGAATTGATCGCACCTTTCAACTTTCTTTGGCTTCAAGATGTATCCATTTAGAATAGGGATTTGCTAACTTTTTGCTTGAGGCCCACAACAGGCAGTTTTGGTTATAAAATTTGGATTTTTTGGGTCAGAATCTATTTGCCCATTAATCTTTTGAGTATACAAAATGCAGTTTCACCATTTACATTAAAGCAGTTTAACCACTGATCAGCCATGGTTGTATATTGGAGAAATTTGAATGGAATTTAGCATACAAATATGGCACAACATTACACAGAATATATAGGTACTCCATTGTAGCCTAGTCGTAGTCAAGGGATCTTGTCTACATTTTCTATGAAGTAAAAAACAGTCCCAGTGTTAAACTCATTCAAACCACTCTTACTTGTTTCCCCACATAATACTTTAGTCAACTAGTCATTAATCTTAGTCAAATAATAAAAAAACATACATTTTCTCTAGATCTTTGTTCATTTGCAAATCTCTGTGCCACAGTGTATAAAACTATAAACAACATGAATTGAAGTCCTGGTGTCTAATATTTGCTATCTGCGGACTTTTATATGCTTTTGTATTCATCTCAGATGGTCCGCTTGGATGTCTTTCTTTGCTTTCTTGGATTTACCATGGAACATTGAGTATCTTTCTGTTCCTGTGTTTGCTGTGTTGTTGTGTTGTTTTCTTTGCTGCCGATTTATGCACTTCTAGTTGCTGCAATTAACTTGATCAAGCAAACGATGCTGGAGGATGTCCCTGGAAGAAACATCAAGGTACGTATGGATCAGAATCTATTCTGATAAATAAATTCCATTCTGATAAATAAAAGCAAAAATCTCAGTTAGGAAAAACTGTTAAAGGTATTAAATATTGATATATTTCATTGTTTGCCTAGTTCTTTTGAACAGTGTTAACTACAATAAGGGCCAGAGTATTTAGCAGTTTTTTACCAGGTCAGTTCAAGTGGTCAGGAAAATGTTCTGGTAACCATAATGAACAATAAACAAATCTCCACGAGAAAGTGGTCAGTGTCGGCATAATTCATTCACTCTTTCCTTCGGATACATTTGGAGTTGACTGGTCATCAAGAGGCATCAGCCATTTGCCGATTGGTCATCAGGAGGCATCAGTTAATTACGTTGGAAGGCCCATCCTTTTTTAAGCAAATAACATTGCGGATGACGTCAATGTCCTTGCTGGAACATGTTTTCTCCCAGTTATGTCCTGTGCATCTCTATGGCAAGGCGTGGGTGCCGAGAAGGAAAGAAAGATGTGAGTGTGTGGGTGGGGATGAGAAGGGAGGCCAGGGATTTATTCTTGAAAATCAGGTTTGTTTTAAAACAGTTTGCATGGTACGCTGATAGTTATACAGAGTTACTTCATCTGTTAAAATGTTGAAGAAGTGACTGAAGCAGGGACAGAATGCCTGAGGCAAATTTGAAGATAATAGAACAACATTTGCTATGCTGTATGATAAGGCAAAATCTTTTCTAAAAGATTGACTAGAAAGGCAAATTACTGATTTCAGAGTAAGTTCCCACGAGAGTTTCAGTTATTTCAAACAGCTTTTTTGATTTAGTTTATTTTATGACTTTACGATACCAATAAAAACGCAGACTCAAGGAATATCTATGTCGCTAATACTTTCTAGGAGTCCTAAGGATATACTGAACTTGGATGACAAAATGTTTCTGGTCTTTAGATTATCAACCAATCTAAATATTTATAAAGACCTTTTTAAATCAGCAGTTGCCACAAAGTGCTTTAACAAACACCCAGCCTGAAACCCCAAGGAGCGAACAACAACAGTGATGAATTTCAGTGGCTAGGAAAAACTCCCTATGGCCGAAATGTAGGAAGAAACCTAGAGAGGAACCAGGCTCAGAGGGGTATCCAGTCCTTAAGAGTACATTAAGAGAACAAGTTATCATAATTAAATGTAGGCTATCACTATCACTAGTGATATGTATACCAAATGCAGTATGTGAAAACCTGTATGCCTATATCACTCGAGAATCCATTTTTAACCATAGTTGTGAGGATTTCTGATATCCACAAGTATAGTTACACCTGTAGACACACACACACACACACACACACACACACACACACACACACACACACACACACACACACACACACACACACACAAAACCCTTTCATTGAAGAGGACCAGTCAGGCTGTCCATCATTATAGTAACACATCTGGTGATGGGTGTCATTACAGCAGTAACAGTATTTACACAAAAGAAGACCACAGGAGAAAGACCAGAACTCTCTCTCTCATGCCTCTACCCTCTCATGAAAAGGACTTAAAATGAGCAGTGTCGAAACAGGCATCCCCACTTCCAGCTGTTTGTTCCACCTCTCTGCCAGAGGGGGGTCTTTGTCATAAATCACCTCAGCTAGATCCACCCTAAACCCTGTGAAATTGGGCAATTTTCTAAACCTGAACTTTTGGCTTCTCCTTGTGTCAACAGGCCAGACAGTGGGAGGGCAGGAGAGCAGAGGGAGCCGAGTGCTGCTCCAGTGGGTCGCACTGCATGTCGAAGACAAAGATTTATCTCCAGTAAGTCAGGCCTCTACCAGCACCGGACGGGACAGGCTTGGATGTAAACAGAAGAAGCTACCCAGGCAGAGAACAGAGAGAGATGAGAGAGCCGGCCTTGGAGGTTGTTGTAATAAAAGGGCCAAATGTCTTCAGTTGGGTTGGCAGGTTTGTTCAGCGGCTGTTCCACACAGAGTACACAGACAGTGCACAGACAGATTAAACAGAGCATGCATACCCAGCTGGTTTGGATCTGGATAAGAAGACAGTTCCAACGCTTGGCCGTTTGTTTTACAAAAATAAAGTTTTCTCAGATTTTCCCTCATTTTAAATATCCAATTGTGTCCTCTTCTTTGTTTTGTCACAACAATTCCTGACACCTCAGGAGAGTTGAACATTGAGGCATGTATTATTCATACTAACGCCAAGCCTGTACACAAAGTCAGTTGGATCAGCTTGTGTGAAGAAATGCTTACTTGAATAACGACCACACTTAACTTACCCCCACCTGCCAAAGGTAGAAAACCATGCTGACTATACCACCCACACCAGAAAATCCTTGGCCAATAATCAGTGCCGTATTAAGTCGCAGGTCAACCAACAGAGCAGTCAAAGCTCAAAACCTGGACTCTGGTGGATACTGTGGCTCTATGAAATAGTATCCAATTCCTCTCTGCCACCTGGACGTCAAAATATATTTCAAAACTTGTATTATGACTGGCTATTATTCTCTTTATATCTCTATCAGAAGTACTCTCACTATGATTGTTTTTATTTTTAATAACTGTCTAATGTATTTAAAGGTAAAATTCAAGTCAGCTGAATATTCTCTCTCTCCTTGTCTCTCTGTCTCTCTTCTGGGTTTGGGCTTGCCTGGACTGTTTGGAGAGTATTATTATCAGACATTCCATTCACTGTACTCAAGTAAAAACCTGGAGGAGTAGAAAATGTGGAACCAATTCTTCATCTCCGCAGAGGGAGCATGGCGAACAACTAGTGAGAAAAAGCCTCCAGGTGAACCGAGAGAGAAATTAGGTTTAGTCCCAAGACATTCTGGGCTGTATATGTAACTGCTAGGTGAATATGCATTCAATTGTATTGTTTCAATAAGGAGTGGATGGAATCTATTGGTATGTGTATCAGCAGTGGTTCACTGAACTGAGTAGTGACTAGGCAGTGAGTAACAAAAACGGACACTTGAAGGCATTCGTCGTCAACAAGTGATAACGCCTTGCCTTTAGTCCAGAGGGCTAACGTGGGCTTGAGAAACCGCAGGAAGCTGGTGAGGGGTGGATGGCTCATAAAATTGGCTGGAACGGAGCAGATGGAATGCTATCAAACACATGGAAACCGTGTGTGATGCGTTTGGTACGATTCCATTCATTACGTTCCAGCCGTTAGGATGGGCCCTTCCTCCCCAATTAAGGTGCCACCAGCTGCCTCAGATTGGTTTTCTGTCTGTTCCACATGGAGTAAACTAGCATTAAACAGTGAATATATTCTAAGCAGTACCAAAAAAAAAGTCATCAAATTGAAACTGAACAAATGAACGCTTAATCGACAATATAATCAAGGGGAATAGATTCCATTTTTTTTGCGCTGGTACGCATTCCACCAAGCCAACCTCACATATATCATATAGATATGTATATATGAAAGTTTTAGTCAAATTAAAGTTTTAGCTTAAAATGTGGGCGTTTTCACAAGGCACAAGCTGACCCACATGTGAGAAAATAGAACGCTCCGGCAACATTATGCAGGCAATTAATCAACTGAGCCTTAGTGCTGCCATCCCATGTAGTTAAGAAGGGAAGGCATGAGCAATTATGACAGGAGGCTGAGGTCACCCCCCTTCTACTGCCATACCAACATCTCCACTGTTCCTTGGGTTCCCATTAGGGGGGCCACTAGAAGGGGACGGCCCACAGTGGGAAGATAAAGAGGATTTGAGTGTCTGGGGCCACTCCTGTGGGCTAGATCATAAACGCTGGGGCCGCCAGATTGAAAAGGCTTATTACGAGAAAGGACTGTGCTGAATTCACAGTGTGTGGGTCTGCCTGCGTGTGTGTGTGTGTGTGTGTAATGAATTCACAGACAGAAGTGTGTGCGCTTGTCTATTTGTGTGTGTGTCTGAGGCACTGTGAACACTTAAGCCACGCAAGCAGTGTTTCATGTGTGCATATGCCTGAGTGGGGATTTGACATGAGTGGGTATGTGTGTGAAAGCCATAACATATCAATGTATGCATGAATGCTTTGTATGCCTTGTCTTTTCTTCAGAGAGCGAGGGAAGCACAGAGATCCGCCTGTAATGTTTACCTAACCTGATGACCTAGCCGCTTGATTCCATATTCAAAAGGCTTTCATACTGAAGCAGTTGGAGATGTCAAACCGCATCAGATTGGTAATGCAAATTGAAGTGCGCTTGGTTCGCTGGGTGGGATTTAAGACACACACTGCGTTTCAGTGGCAGCGTTGATGCACAGATGGGCTCACGTCCAAAAGAGAGTAAAACTAAAATATCTTAGTTAGGGGTATATTCAAAAGTTCATTCAAAGACGCCGGGTGGGATCTTAAGCACACCAGATGTGTGTGATACATCACAAACTGTACCTCTAAAATAATAGAAGAAAATAAAATATAAATGAACAATCACTGGGGTAGCATATGAATTGGGTGTCGTGGAACACAGCTGGATGACATAGAACTCGTAGGCCCTTGGGCACCACTTTCACAACTCCAGGCAAAATAATTCAAAATCTCCACGGCACATCTGTCATTAAAAGTGAAAATGAAGCAAGCGGAAGTTAGGATTAGTCTATTTCACATTGTGTACAGTTCATTGAATAGCGTGTAACACGTTCCCATTATAAGGAAGAGGCATGGAGGATAATCATAGCCCTACAGTGTTTAGGTAGGAGTTGGCAATTGTCTTCATAACACAATGAACTATCTGAAACACTGACGATCACACGAGGCCCTGCGATAGCAGTCGCTGAAAAGCTTCCTATTTCTGGCGGCACTATATCCTCAAAACATTCTCACGTCCACTGTGTGAAGATGCTGCCTGAAAGCCTACTCTTCCTCTCTATGTTCTCCACGGTGATGCAGCGGACAGCAGTGCCGCTGTCCTGATTGGCGTCTCGGTCCCAGCTGTCGCAGTGCGCGGCCGTGCCAGGCCGGATGCCCGTGGGGGCCCAGCCGAGCCAGAGGCTGCCCTCACTGCCAGCTGGCCTGCCAATCTGTGCCCCCCCCATCCTCCCTTTAACTCCCCACCCTCCCCTCTCCTCCACACAGATGCACAGCCCATGGGCACGAGCTCAAATCCTCGCACGCTGCGGCGGGGGAGCCGTCACTGGAGACGGGAGTGTCAACAACACGAACAGGACGGCACCATAATCCTCATCCTCCCGGGTCTGGTTTGATCAATAAATCCATTCTCTTATTCAATGTAATGTCTTAAGCCGGGCAGAGGTCACGATTAATTGAGCTGGCGGGGGCGGTGTAATTCCAAATTCGTGACTTCTATTTCAATCTAGAGGCAATTTAAGACCCTGGATGAAATTGGCTGATCTGATTGAGGTACACCGGGGGCGACAAAATGCTCATCCCAAGAGAGCCAAAACAGATAACTGACAAAACAAACGTCGACAAACAAGTCATCGTAGACATGCGTGGTTTAAGGCGCGTGCTCCCCAGGTGTAGCCGGTGAACTGTGCCCACCCCGTTGTTAAAAGGCTGCGAGAAAGTGGTGAAGCCAGAAGGCCAAAACGGGTGCTTTTGTCTGACTGGCACGTGGCCATTGGGATCAGGACCTCACACACACCCACATACACGAACAGCATCAGTAAGACTCACCTGATCCCTTTGGTAGGGCACACCCACACATTCCACACCCTTTCTAGAAAACCAAAGCTAGGGAAAAACACAATGATTCACGCCGCTTCTCATTACGTGACATCATGCCACTGATTTGAGCATGGGCACTGGGGAAAACCTCGTGTTTTCGTCGTTGGTACACTGGAAAGGTTTCACAACAGTTATTGGGAAAGCAAGCTTGACCGATGGTTTGAAACGACGACACCTGAATAACAAGCCTAATATGGTCTCCCTGGTTGCTCAGTGCCTGAAGGGAAATTGTGTTGATGTCCTCTCTTGCCCTTAAACCTGAAAAACAAATAAAGAACCAGCTTTACCATCACAGTCTTTTTGTTTCATCGGCCAACGGAACATTGGGGGAATTTTATCACTGGAAGAGGACAGCGCCACTGAATGATTAATGCGGATAAACACAGACATCAAATAACACTCATCCAGGTGGAAAATGGGACTGAAACGCCATTTAAATTAATATTGACTCATACATAGTGGATGAAAGGCGTCATCAAAGCTCCCCGCTACGGCCCCTCAGGATGCTGTACTTTCCCGGAGAAGCGAAATGAGAGAGGATTGAGGATTTCCCAGTGAAGGACGCACGTTACATCATTTTCCAACTTCGCCGACGTTACACATAATCATGGTGTAATTCATTCTGCCGGTCGGCCGTAGTTTACCAAACCGGTTTCCTGGACCCGGCTCAGTAGTGTGAGAGATCCTTTCACGCCACGCCGACCCGGGCAGGTCATGCTGAGCTCTGCTCCTCATTAGGAGGCAGTGACAGAGACATCGAGACTCCAGACAGGTCCTGGATTACTTACTTAGGAGTTAGGGAGGGGAGAGGCACTGGGGGAGGAAGTGCCGGCGGACATCATTAAGGCCGAGCGCCAGACTTTTTAACGACCACCCTCACAGCAGCCCTTCGTCCTCGGTGGCGCCTGCCGGCTTGGAGGCCCCCAGGTACCAGAACCCCACTGTGACAGCTTGGGCCTGTTCCACCAACTAGCCAAGGTGGTCAGGATGGAGGAAGGGTGAGAAGGAGCAAGAGATGGTTGGTAGGGGGTCTTATTGTTTCTGGCTACCTGCTGAGGCCCAGTACATTAACCCAGTGGAGCGGGGCAAAAACACTCACACGTACAACCAGCTGTCAGGGACACATGAACACACACACCAAGCCTCGGGGAAGAATAAAAGCTTCACGGGTACGGCTCTCTCTATTTTTGTCTCCCTCCCTCCACTCAGTCTTATAATTGACTCTCCCTGACACATAAACGCGCCGGTAATGACTCTGACTCGTCCCTTGATGTCTAGCGGCAGTGGGATACAGCTGCGAGAAATGGTGGGAAAAGGCAGAAGTCGCCACGCTTTTCCGCTACACCTGTCAATGGTACTGGTTTCTTTTACCGGAGAAAGTGACAATGAGCGTAAAAAAAAAAAAAAACTCTGGATGAAAAAAACGCCACATTCTGACGGAATCCAATAAGTCGGTGCCGAGCTTCCTATCAGAAAAGTTACTGGTAATACCCCAGACGGAGAAAAGTGAGTCAGAGTGATAAGGGGAGAGCGAGACGAGAGAGGCCACAGTCAGTAATGATTAATTAGAAGCAGCACTGTCGTTCCTCTGGAGTGCTCACAGGCCCTGAGCGGAGGAGATAAACTCACGAGAAGTAGCTTGGAGAGAGCTCAACCAGGTGAAGGGTGTGTGCGCGCGATCGTGCGCGCACTACGGGACGGGTTCAAATTTGATCTAGATCCTTCTGTAATAACCGATGCCAGAAGAGGCTTCACCCTTGGCTACTGACGTCGGACTCTTGACAAACACCACCTGAAGAGATGATGAGTAGCAGACTGTCAACCGTGGACAGATAGATAGTGTTCAACTCGGTTACACTCAAAGCCTCTGAGGAACACGCGTGAGATACCGAGAGAAAGGAGGGGAAACAGAGGCGAGAGAGTTGTTGAATAGGCAGGGGAATTTAGTGAGTACAACAAGAAAGAGAAAGAAAAAACTCTTGCGGGGAAAAAACAACCTTGGTTATAAAAAATGTCATACTGCGAAGTTCAGTGAGATAAGAGATGGCGGAGATAAGTGAGAGGCAACATTTCCACTCACTGCTGCTTATTCAAAGGGGAAAACCATATGTTAATAAAGTAGTGGGGCTGCTCTCACTAAAAATAAAACTGGAGCAGAAACAGATGCTGGGCTCCCCGCTGAATCAGATACTGCGTGTCTAACCATGAGAGCTAACGTGGGGACAGACACTGTGGACCTCCAAACACACATGCGCAGACGCACCAGAACACAAACGGACGAAACCAAACACACGCACACAGACAGACACACACTGACTCTCCGATGTGACCAGATCGGCACTGTGTTCAAGCATTCAGCTTGACACACCAAAGGGGCTGAGCAGGGTGGTGTTCAATATGTTTAATTCATGGGACAGCCTGTATGTGTTCAACATGATTTACAGTGAGAGGGATGCAGAGAGAGAGGAGCGGGAGTGGGGAGAGACAAAAGAGAGGGAGAGAGAGCCAGAAGGAATGAGAGGGGGCGAGAGAAAATAATGAGAGGTTGGAGGGGGAAAAAAGAGGTCCAGTAACGAGAGACCAGGGATCAAAATCGAGCGGAGAGGGGAAGACTGGAGTCAGAAATAGGGTAGATACGGGAAAGATGGACACGGCTTTAGAGAAGCAGCAGTGATGGATAGAATTGGATTGCAGGGGAAAAACAGACAGACACTGCAGTCATATAGACAGAGATAGTGAGACTGACACACACTCGAAGAGACAGAAAACAGGGCAGATTTCCTCCAAAGAGCCCAAAGTGCTGTGCGCCTATGCTCGGCGCCTCCTTCGGGAGATGGGGAGGGACCGAGCCCCAGTGATATACTGTCATCTCTTTCTTTTCATCTTTCTCAACACCCCCCCCCCCCCCCCCCTTTCCACTGCATGGCTCAGGGTGAGTTTTAACGTTCACACCGGAGCGCTGAACCGCGGTGCTGCTCCTGCCGGCGCGTACGCGTGTGCTGTGCTTTTCTCTCTTTCCGTGTGTGTGTACTGAGGTGGTGTGTGTGTGTGTGTTGAAGCTGTTCCCAGTCATTTCCAATTGTGATTTACACTACTCCTGGTCCAGGAATTGGAGGTTGCAGCCTGATAACCAGGAGGGATTGTTTACATGCAATGGTATGTTGTACCACCACGGTAACTGCTTACTGAAACATCCATCTGTCTGGGAAGGTCGTGAGAAAACGTAGGTGTAAAATATGCAGTGAAGTATACTGAATAATGTCCGCCACCGTATATTATGAATTACACCGTTGTAAACAATAATGCACAAGGGGGTGTGGTATATGGCCAATATTCCATTGGCTAAGAGCTGCTCTTATGCATGACACCTTGCAGATTGCCTGAACACCACTTAGCCGTGGTATATTGGCAATGTATCACAAACCCCCAAGATGACTAATTGCAGTTAGAAACTGGTGACTAACTCAATTAGACCAGCAAACAGAGATGTAATGTCATACCAGTGGTATACAGTCACTTATATAGTACCACAGCAATCAACCAATCAGCACCCTGGATTAAAACCACACAGTTTGCAAGAGAACAAATCCCATATTATTACATTTTTATTGTTCTGATTGAGTTGTCCACTGGTTCATTACATCAATAAGGCACATCAAGGGGTTTATGATACACAGTTAGGTCTGGAAATATTTGGACACTGACACAATTTTTATAATCTTGGCTCTGTATGTCACCACAAGTCACCACAATGGATTTGAAACGAAGCAACCAAGATGCAATTGAAGTGCAGAATTTCAGCTTTAATTCAAGGGGTTTTACAATGACTGCATGAAGTCTGGAACGCCTGGACATCACCAAACACTGGGTTTCCTGCTTGGTGAAGCTTTGCCAGGCCTTTACTGCAGACATTTGGGTTTAAGATCAAAAGTATGAGACAAGTATGAGAAAAGTATGTTCAGAATTTCAGCTTTCATTTCTTGGTATTCACATCTAGATGTGTTAAACATCTCAGGACACTGTCTTCAGTTGTTGTTTGTGAGTTTTTCAGCCTTAGGTTTTGTCTTTAGCAAGTAAAATGCATGCTCAATTGGGTTGAGATCAGATGACTGACTTGGCCATTGCAGAATATCCCACTTCTTTGCCTTAAAAACTCTTGGGTTGCTTTCAATTGAAGCGCCATCCAATCAACTTTGGTGAATTTGTCTGAGCGGACAATATATCACTATACACTTCAGAATTAATTCAGATGCTACTGTCTTCTGTCACATAATCAATAAACACTAGTGACCCAGTGCCATTAGAAGCGATGCATGCTCATGCCATTACACTGCCTCCACCATGTTTTACAGATGCTTCGGATGATGAGCGGTTCCAAACCTTCTCCTTACGTTTTTCTTTACATCATTCTGGTACAGGTTGATTTTAGTTTCATCAGTCCATAAAATGCTGTTACCGAACTGGGCTGGCTTTTATAGATGTTTTTTGGCAAAGTCTAATCTGGACGTTCTATTGTTGTGGCTTATGAATGGCTTGCAACTTGTGGTGAACTCTGTCTTCTCTTCATACTGGATAACAATATGCCTACCTCCTAGTTAAGTGTTCTTAACTTGGCTGGGTGTTGAGAAGGGGGTTTTCTTTACCATGGAAAGGATCCTACCATCATCCACCACTGTTGTCTTCTGTGGACATCCAAGCCTTTTGTGTTGCAGAGCTCAACAGGGTGTTATATTTTGCTCAGAATGTATCAAACTGTTGATTTGGACACTCCTAATGTTCCTGCTAGCTCTCTGGTGGATTTTCTTTTGCAGCCGAAGGATGGTCTATTTCACTTGCATTGAGAGCTCCTTTGATCGCATGTTGAGGGTTCACAGCAACAGATCCAAATGTGAATGCCACACCTGGAATCAACTCCAGACCACATACCTGCACATATATTAACAAAGGAATAGCCCCCACCTGTCCATGAAACAGCTTTTGTGTCAACTGTCTCTTGAAAAAGAAGGGGCTACATAATAAAGAGCGGTACTTCCTAAACCCTTCCTCAAATTTGGATGTGAATACTCTCATATAAAAGCTGTGAGACTTCATTTTATGCCCATGTTCATTATCTAAAAAAAGACCGCTGGATATGTATCTGAGAATGTTGGGGATTCTTCTATGAAATGCACAAATAACCTTGAATATATTTTACAAAACTTGTGTTAGTGTCTTGTGTTATATCTAGATCTAATTGTATTCCCAATATACACTGCTGAGGTCTTTATCCAGGCATTAGGGTAATGTTGTGCCCTTAGCAGTGGCTTAGCCCTTATACTTTTTGCTTAACAACACAAAGTAACAAGTACTTTTAAACACTATTGGATTGTAATTCAAATAAAAACACATCAAAGACTTGAATTATTGATTGATATATTTATTATAATATTCCCATGATATTCTTGATTAGGCACCCTATATGTAGACCAGGGGAACATATGGGAGGGGATGACTGCATGCCTGATTTAAAAACCCACCAGAAAGTAACAAAGACATGCTGTCAAAATGGCAGAAAATCATAACATTTTGATCAGGATTAGCATGTTAAAGTGAGTATACGCGCTCTCAGGTGCATACATATGTGCAATGCATGTATTTACAGTTTAACTCCTGTGGCGGTCATCACTCAATATGTAGTCGCATCATTTATTGTACGTCTGGAATATATAATGTGCATTTGTGTGGATGGGGCAATTCCAATGTGCATTTCAGTATAATGTTTGTGTGACAGTGCACTAGTGAAGTGGCTATAAATAATAACAAATGCCACAAAAACAAAGAATGCGGAAAGAGTCAGTTGGGCCAAGTCGTCAGGCACCTTGGCTAAAAGAGCTGGCAGGGTTGTGTTCATCGGCACCAAACAAGAGAAAACCCACTGAAACATGGAGGGACTGTGTCAAATAATAAACTCTAATACTCTGTGGCAAACCGCTTTGCTACGGTGTGCCTGATGAACACCACCCTGGTTAAAAATAACCTGAACGTCACATGGTGGGCTACGTTTTCCAAAGTGACTATTTTCTTGCCGTATAACTCCCCAACAAATAATCATCGTCTTCTCTTAACAGCTATTGTACTGGTGCTGGCCCATCCTGCCATGTTACAGTTGCCATTATTTCTGAAACACATAATTAAATCCCACACAATTTGCTCACCTTCGTAACACAGAGTCATTGCGAGATTCCCAGAATATCTATATTTTCTTCATCCAAATGCTCTCGATGACACTGTATTCAACAACACTGATTTGTATTAGTTGTATCAGTGTACATTGTTGTATTCAGCGAGACTATTGACATCCAGATAATGTAAAATCAAGAGCACCAGCCAGCTCAATAGGAAGCAGTCAGGCAGGCAGTCAGCCCCAGTTGGTCAAGAAAGACATTGACAGCAGGGCTCCACCAAGGCATGAAATAGCCACTTGTGTTTTACTATGAACGACTTCATCCCATGTGACTCAGTGTCAGCATTTCTTACCTTTCCAATGTCAGGGATGGGCTACTCCAAAGGAAGGCTACAAAGTCCTGAAGGTTTAATCAATACTATTCAATCTGCTACTACTGGGCCACCAACCCGCTTCAATGCATAAAACAAACTCCAGTCCAAAGGACGGATGGTCTTAACGGGCAAGACCCAAGGTTGCAATTCAATTCATCTAAACCAATGGCTCTCCAGGGCTGGAATTCAGCCCTTTTGGTGGCCATTTTGTTTTTATATATCGAGAGCATCCCCATTTCAGTTCACAAGGAGGAGGAAGTAGTTGTGATGGTGACAATGTCAATGCTACACTGGTAGTGATACATGAGTTATAGGGATCACTCCAGCACACTGGCTATAGTTCCAGTTGGTTACTTGTAACACACATATACTGTATACTGAGCATGGCCCAAGCAATGACAGGACTGTTGGCATGACAGGGCCATGTGCTTTAAAGTAGGGTCAAATGTCTTTATATCAACAGTGGACGGCCATTTCACATTGACAGTTACTGCAAAGAGTTACATTTATCATAAAACAGCAAGATAAATATTCTTTCTCTATCTGATAGACTTGGCAGACATATTTTTGTTGTTGTTTTTAGTTTTTTTACACTTGCCACATTTCCATTTTCCACATGATTTTGTCATCATTTCATCTCACATCTAAAAATAGTCTCAAGCAGCGAGATGAGGAGCGTGAAGAAGAGTGACGTGTTTTTCCTCATCTTTTCTTCATCAGTAGAAAAGCACTTGCCGACGTCCTCTGGTTCAGAAGCCCCTTGGGTTTGCTAGGTTGTCTCTCAAGCTTCTTTCAGGTTACTAGGTATTCCACTATCACAGGTCTTTTAACTATCACATTCAGTTTCTTTCAGGTTGCCAGATTCTCTCTTCCTGAAACACTTGGATGTATATTCCTCTCAAAATGGACGGGCTTGCAGAACAACAAGACGAAATAGGGAGCGACTAGAGCAAAGCAGAGAACAGACAGACAGGACAACAGAAGAAATTTTCACTGGGCAAGCCCAAACACTGACATTGCACAGAATTAAATCAGACAGAACAAGAGGTAAAGAGAGGACGAGATAGCGGACAGAAGGGACAGAAAGGGAAAGCACAGGAATGCCAAATGTGGCAACCTCTCACTCCAGAAGCGATATAATCATTGAGGACCATGAAAAAGAAAGACGAAGAGGAAAAAGAGGCATGCTAACAGAGAAAGGCTAGCGTGCCCAACATATCAGTAGTGTCACTGTTAGAAGTCAGCAGAACACCACACACCAGATCAGTTGTGTTTCCCGGTGGGCGGGGAGGTCATGTTAACAGGACAGACATGACGGTGCTACGCTGGAGGAGTTACCATACAGAACATGTCTTTTTCACATTTCTGTGTTGTTTGTCACAGTCCTGGTGGTATTACATGATATGTTGAGGATAGCTAAGCTGTGCAAATCTTGATACTTATTCTAAGAACGGGGGGGTAAAAATGTGTGCGATAAGTCACTACACAGGCCAATCAATTAACTTGTTTGAAAGTTTATGGTTTCAGGACTATGCGTTGGGTAACGACAGGATTAAGACTGAATTTAGGTTTGAGATTGAGGTTGGGGTCCCGGTCAGGACTGGATGGCCCTGATTGGTAGCAGTTGGAGGTCAGGTCAGATGTCGAAGGTCTTTGAGTGGAGACTGCTTCCTGTTGTAGTCTGGTGTCATGGAACTGCTAAGGAGAACACTCCAGTGAGGCTGCAGAGGAGAGAGAAGGAGGATGAGCGGGATGGGAGAGAGGAGAAAGAAAAGGAGAAAGAGAGTCAGGGACAGAGGGAGAGAAAGAGGAGAAAGAGACACAGGGATGGAAGAAGGGAGTGAGGGGGGAGGTGAGTAATGGATAAACAGAGCAAAAGAAATGGGAAAGAAGGCAAAAAAGGAGGAGGGAGGGAAAATGAACAGCGTGCGATGGCGTGGATGAGAGGAGGAAATTAAGAAGTGCAGATCAAACAAGAGAAAGAAAAGCAATGTGATAACGAGCGTCGGGCACAGGGAGGCATAAAAATGGATCAGGGGGAGGGAATTAACAAAATGGAGGAGAGGAGATAGCAGAGAAAGAGGATAAAAGAGTGAGAGGGAGGAATAAAGAGGAGAGACATAATTAGAAAATGGCAGGAGTAGCAGATCAATATAGAGGAGCGGCATTCTTCTCCCAGACAAACAAAGGAAGCTGGAGGACTGTGTGTGTGTGTGTGTGTGTGTGTGTGTGCATTGCATGCAAGCACACACGCACACGCGCGCGCACACGCACGCACGCGCACACACACACACAGAATGACTCAGACAAAGCAGACAACTGACATTTAAAGCTCGGGCACAACGTGACACGGCACGGGTGACACATGTCAAATCCCAGATGAGTCTGAACCTGTCTCTGAAAGAGCGTCACGCTGGAGAAACAAAACCAAGTGTTCCATCAAAATCAAAGTGGGCACAGCACGTTTTCACCATCCTTGGGTGCTCTTTGACTGTTGATCGAACAGCCCACATTCAAGCGCACAATTCTCATCCACACCCCACGTTGCAGAGCTCCCAAGTTCAACGAACAACCCGGGATTCCCTATGATGTACCTGAGCAAGCACCCGGAACACGAAGGCAATGGAGAAAGCGTGGGAAGCCTGGTGGAGTTTTGGTACGACTGGGACTGCGGGGAAACCTAGCTTGCCTGCGGGACATTATGAACTGTAACGTGCTGGTTTTCACTGAAACATGGCTGGAGCCCTCAATCCCAGAGCGGCCATTGTTCTGAAAGTGCTATCCATTCATTGGCAGGATCGAACAGCAGACCCTGGTAAAAGCAGAGGGGGTGGCGTCTGCTTCATGGTAAACCATTTTTGGTGTTGGGACGCGGACTGCATTTCTTCTGGATGCTCTCCTGATCTGGAGCATTTTACGATTAAATGTCACCGTTACTATCTACCCAGAGAGATTGCATCAGTCATCTAAACAGCTGTGTACACCCCCCCCAAGCCAACGCTGGGGCTGCACTCCCCAAACTTTTTCGAGTTATCGATAGGCTTGAGTGTGTACACCTGGAAGCTGCCTTTATAGTGGCTGGCGATTTTAATGGCGCCAATCCGAGGAAAGTCCTAACGAAGTTGAAAAAACACATCAACTTCCAAAAACACATCAACTTGAAAATGCATTTCTTAGATCTATAAGGATTTATTGTGGAGAAGGGGAACTGACCCTACTCCCCCAGCACAATAATATAGCAGCGTAAGTCCTTGAGGCTGAGACAGGGGGTCCAATGACACTGTGGCCCTATCCAGGGGAGGCCCCGTACAGTGCCCAAAAGTTATTGTTATTATTATTAGTTATTAATATTGATGTATGTTTTTTATACAGGCGTTATTATTGATAGTTCATTCTTATTTTTATATTATAATTACTGTAACTTTTTTCACTTTTTACTGCATTGCTGAGAGTAGGAAAACCAAGCATTTCCATTGCCATAACTTGTTATTGCAAATGTCAAATAAACCTTTCGAACTTTTGAACTTTTGAACTATATGGTACTGGCATGGGTCCTTGATGTGACAAGACCACACGCACCGTAAATGTGTTCAGTCCGTGCATACCGTATTCATCATGGAAAATCAAGGCGTGTATGCCATAATAGATACTGTAAATCCAAGTGCTCAACAACTGTCTGTATTCACACTTATAAACAGTGTACATGACCACACCCTGTCGCCCTCTTACACACACATAGCCACACTCAGAGATGTTCCAGTGAGTTGTAGCAATGTTGGGTCAGTTCTAGGCATAAGCGACATAAGTTGTCGCAAAGGGCTCCCGACTGCTAGGGGGCCTCGAGTTGCTAGTGGGGAGGGGGCTATTAATTACATTTTGCTAAGAGCCCCCAAAAAGGCTACAGACGGCACTGGTTGTATCACTGTCACTGTGTTGAGCCTGCATGCCATAGACTGGAAATACCTTACTGTTATAGATAGTCACAACGAGCTGTCAGCGAGCCAAAGAGGAAATATGTCCTGACTCCTTCCGCTTTATTGTACATAAAAACAGTCATAGTTGTTCTTTGATCCTCTGTTGCATATACAGAACATTTTTTCACCCGGCCAGGTTCACACATACATATGCATGCATGCGCACACTCGCACACACGCACAGTCTCGGTGTGTTTTTCTATTTATCCATCTCCCTGACTCCCTGAAACACAGACAAACACTCACTTTTGTTTATCTATCATTGCCGGGACTGGGATAATGATTCTCTGCTTTTCCTACCTTCTAAACTTAACCTAACATTAACTTAAATGAATTCTGGTTCTCACAAGTATAGTAAAACCAGGCCACCACACAAACACACACAGACAAACTAACACATTTGTCTTTCTAACAAATGTAGCCACATTATACTACAGTGATAGTGGAGAATAGAGAACAGGCCTCAAGGTTCGCTTCAGTGACACATTGTATTTTCAATTTATATCAATGTCGAGAACTTCTCTTTCTGTTAGCCCGGAGCAGGAATAGGCAGTAGGTATACATTCTGCACACACAAGCACACTCACTGAGAGGTGACCCTGTTACTATTGTTAAAAAACACTTCAGTATTATTATTAACATTATTATTTAGTATTAGTCATTAGTATTTATTATTAGTAAGCAATCTTCAATTAGTAAGACACCTTCAAGCTATTATGTGATTCATAAATGTAGCTTTCTTGACGAGGAATCAATTTCAGTGTGACTTTCCAGGTCAAAAAAAGGATAGCAATCCAATAAAAAGAGTTGAAAAAGCCCCCACATTCCCAGACACCATTTACCGACTAATCATAAAAAAAACGTTGAAACCGCTTAATTTAGTTGAGCTAGAATAAAAAACAAAAGTATAAAAGTAAAATGCATCATGCTCCCACCAACTTAAATTAAAGAGCACTCAGAACACCCAGTGAACTCTGAATGACTTTGAATTTTATTCGTCTGTCTGATTACAACAATCTACAAAACCCCATTAAACATGACAGGGGATGAATAAAACGATGGTGTGTGAGGGTGTAGCTGTGTCTGTAGTGTAGTTTCTGTGCGTGCGTGTTTGGGTTTGGGCGCACAACTGTAATAAGTTAGCATGCCCATGCGATGAATGTTTGTCTCTTGTCTGAGCGCGTGGGTTAATGTGTATATGCACATGTGTTTGTGTGAGTAAATGTGCGTGTTACGAGGGAAATACAAGCAATGAATTATGCCCATCATTCAACAGTTATTGAACTAAGAAATTACAAAGCCCACTCTTGCCTTATACCTTCCAAATAAAGGCTGAATGTGTTTATTATAAATGTTGTGTTTTGCACTGTAATATATACACACGGTAAAAACCATAAAGACAGTATACTCTTTAACAGTCTCCTCTTAGTCTCTGCCCTCCCTGGCTCTCGCTCCTCTCTTACTTGTTTATACAAAAACGATTGCAAAAATATTTGGAGTTTAGTTAAAGCACCGAAACGTACAGTGGTATCGGAAAGTGTTCAGATAATTTATCTACATTTTGTTGTGTTATAGACATAATTTGTTATTCAGTAATAGTATTTGTTTTATCCTCAATTTCCACACAATGCCCAATGATGACAAAGTGAAAAAAGTCATTCATAATGTGTGCCAATATATTGAAAACTAAAACCAGAAATATATTGTGCACCTATATAAATACTGAACTTTTTATTTGCTGCTTTATAGAAGCACCTTCTGCAGGGATCTCAATCTCAATCTTCTTAGTATGTCTCAACAAGCTTTGCACACCTGGATTTGGCAGTTTTTTTCTCTCAAGCTCTGTCCGATGGGGAATATCAAAGAACTGTGATTTTCCTGTCTCCACACAGATGTTCAATTGGGTTCAAGTCTGGGCTTTGGCTATGCCAAACAAGGACATTTCCTGAAGCCACTCCTGTCTTGTCTTGGCTGTGTGGTTTCGTCGTTGTCATGCTGAAAGATGAATATTCGCTGCCAGTCGGAGTTCCTGTGCACTCTTGATCAGGTTTTCTTCAAGGACCTCTGTATTTTGCTTACTACATCCTGACCAATCTTCCAGTTCCAGCAGCTGAGAAGCATTCCCATAGCATGATGCTTCCACCACCAAACTTCACCGTTGGGATGGTATTTTTCAAGTGATGAGGTACCTCATTATTGCTACCAGTAGTGCTTGGCATACAGGCCTAGCAGATTGATTGTAGTCTAAAAAAAACAGATAATATATTTCCTCATCCCATCAGTCATGCTCTCAAATGGCATGTCACGCATTTTACTCATGGTTGTTTTCTATAACCTTCCCCAGATATTAGCATCGACAATCTCAGAGGTCTATGGAGAATTCCTTGCACTTCATGGCTTTGATCTGACATACATTGTGGAGAGTGGGACCATATACACAGGTATGTGACTTCATAAATCAAGCCCAATCAATAGAATTTGCCACAGGTGGACTCCAACTAATTAATAAAGACATCTCAATGTTGAGAAGCTAGTTAAAGGGCAGAGAATGCATCTTAGCTCAATATGCACTGTAATGATCAACATTTTTATATGCATCAGACATGTCAATTCATTCATTTTCAGTAAATTGGCACAGATTTCTAAAAACGTGATTTTGTTTTGTCATATGGGTTATTGCATGCAGAAAGGGGTCTGAATACTTTCTAAAGTCACCATTATATCAAACAAGATCAACATTTGATTGATTTAGTTTATAACTAGGGTGCCCATCCAATTGGACCTGGGTATACTATTCCATGTATCAAAAATCAGGCCATACATCCCTTTATCTAATCAGACCTATGTGAGGGTCTTCCTCCACCATCGTCTCTCTTCACCTCTGTGAGGATCTATATCCACCGTCTTGCTCACTTTATCTGTCTCTCCACCTCTGTGAAGATCTGTACCTCACTCTCTCTAGCTCTGTGAAGACCTATATCTGAATCTCTCTCCATCTTTGTAAAGGCATGTATCCGTCTCTCTCCCTCCACTTCTGTGAAGGTCTGAATCTACCATCTCATCTCACTGTCAGTCTCTGTCTCTCTGCCCACCTCGCAAAGTATCTATATCTACCATATCTCTCTGTATGTCTGTCTCTTTCCCCTTCATAGAAGATCTGTATCTACCATCTGTCTCCCTGTATGTGTCTCTGTTTTTGTGCTGGCTCTGTGGTATACCGAAAGAGAAAAAGTGCATGTCTGGAGAGTCACAGAGTGCCTACCTAACCATCAAACCAGGCTTTTGAAGTGCCTGCTATAATTAAACTACTTATTTTTTTACGTCTTTGTTCGGTTTAATGCCTATTCAGAAGTGCTGTTGTTTAGGAGACAGACCTGATCGTTTTTGTTTGCTCAATTAAAATACCTTCACACTCAAATAAGTCTAACTAGGCCCGGAACTGGGGAATCAGAACTGAGTGTTCGGCCAATTTTCTAAATATTGCCGGTTTGTATCCCAGAGCTGAAAAGGTGAAAAGCATATAATTGTACCCTTGAGCAAGGCACATTCATCTTTTTTTTTTTTTATGCAACTCTGGTTATGAGTGTCTGCTGACTGAATATAAATGTTACTGAACAAATTTTTCGGGTGAAGAAATTTTTTGGATGAACTCTGAGCATCACATAATAAGTGAATATATTTATATTATCTGGTCTACCATGTGGTTGGTCTGTAGACTCATTACTGCAACAGCAGTTGTTCCAGAGCAACGAAGGGTCCTTGGGTTTGGTTACATCACTTTGGCTGTGAGCTTCAATCCTTTAATGTTTGTTGGAACATACACACCCACACACACACACACACACACACAAGCGCCTGAACACTCACTCACTCACTCCCCCCCCCCCCCCCCCCCCCCCCCCCCCCCCCCCCCCCCCTTTCTCACACACACACACTCACACTCACACACAAGGAGGAGGATATTGTTTGGAGACTGTGGCTCACAGATAGGGTTTTAGCAAAGCCTTGTTCCACAGTGTAGCTTCAAAATAGGTCATCCTGTTCCCGGGCTGTTTGTGAATTTCCTCCTTTTCTCCTGCTCTGATTTTACAACTTAAACAAAAGACAGGAAGTTTTCTTTCCAAAAAATATTATAAATAAGGACCGCTCATCAGGATAACCCAGTGAGGTTAAGTAAATGAGTCGTATTTCTATTTTGCAGAGGGAGTGGTTCTGCCATTACCATTACTCGTCAGATGGCTTTGCAGTGCTCATCCTGTTGCTATTGTCAGAGTTTGTTATTCGGATGAAGAATATGAATGTTTAAGGAATTTAAGGCTGGTAGGGTTTCCGTGTGTATGTGGTGGTGGGTGAGAAACATAGTATGATTTAATGCTGCCACCTTCCTTCAGTTTCCTACTTACCTTTTCTATTATGCAACAGGAACAGTTAAAAACTCAATAATGTTGTCACCTGCTGAGGTTAAAAGAACACTGACTGCCTGTTCAGTGATGGTGGATGTCTGGCCAAATCAGGCATGTTGCATAATAGAAAAGGTAAGAAGGACATTGAAGGAAGGTGGCATCATTCTCGTGTGGACCAACCAAAGTTGAAACCATGTTACATTACGGTTCGCTCGAATATGAGGTAGTTACCCTGAAATGCCGACCCCGTTTACATCCCTACCAGCTAACATCAAGACTACACTCTGTGGACTAGGTAAGAATAATAGTTTAACCTGGATGCAGTCTTTTTTGTAGTGGGAGATTTTAAATCCTCCAAAATATCAACAACACATGAATGTTCACACTAATACCCGCGCTGTGCCCAACTCAACCAGTTATCATTAAATGCTTTGAGAGACATGTCGTGACTCATTTAAAATGGCAGACACTGGACTCACTACAATTTGCCTACCGCCACAACAGATCAACGGAGGTCATTTCCACTGCTATTCACACAGCTAAGACACACCTGGAGAAGTGGAACAACTATGTGCGAATGCTGTGGGAAGCTAAAAAGGCTAGCTTGTTTGCCACAGATGGAGCTGGATCATTATGAAGCATCTCAATTTCCGCTAAAAACAGGGGTAATGTATTGATTAGGCATAGATTCAGCACAGGATCCATCCAAGATAAGCGTTAAGCAGCAGCAAGTATAGTATTTGATATATCATAAGCATGACCTATAATACAAGTTGTAGCTTACAAAGGAATCTCTTGTAGACACACTTCATACATAAAGAGGCGTTGTTATTGAGTGGTTTGTGTGAGATTGTCAGTCCTGGATTAGTCAGATTAGCTGCACATTCACTCTGGTATGTCTCGTTTTAACAGCATTGTCTGAAGCTCAGATGTTGGAGTTATTATAATTGCTTGTACTTCAGGGCTGAGGTATTTTACTGCAGTTTTGGCACCACTCCTGGTTCCTTCTGCTAGTTAGGGAAGCAGAGAATGAGAGAGAGAGGTTCGAGAGGGAGGGGGTTGCAGCTTAGCCCAGGTCCACCAAGCAGCACAGGTTTCTCCTGACACTGATAAATACCTGAGGAATGGGACACACTTGAGAGCTCCACCACGGCGTCATTAACCTTGTAAAACTTAACCCCGGCACCCATGATTAACGATGGCCCATTATGTGCTATTAAACACCATGGACAGAACATCCCGTCACCCATACCAAAACGAAAGCACGCACCTAATGAAGTCACGAGGGCTTACCTGAAGTAGCTAACTTTCCCCAAATGTGACTAGGCATCACCGTCCATGTTACGTATTAAAGCCGTGGGACTCTTTCTTATGGGAAGGCCGGTTACATGTATATGATGTGATTGCATGGTAGTACATGGCCCAAAATGCTATAACGCCATACCCCTGCTTAATGTGCTGGTGTCTCTTGAATGTATCTCCTCACGTCTATTTCAAATGTCTGTTTTTGTTTGTAACAATAGAACAGAACGCTACGGAGTCCCCATGGAGTCTAGGCGATGAGCAAAACATCCCGACACAGAAGAGAAGCCTTTTTACATATGAAAAGAAGGGTAAAGATGAAAGAGAGGTGCAAAGAACGACACAGGGAAAGAAAAAGATACTGCTAGGAAGGAGGTGGCAGGCGAGGCGGGGCGGGAGACGAGGGGAAAAAAAGGAAGTAGAGATAATGAGTTAGAGAGACCGAGAGATAGAGAGAGGAAGGGTAGGAAAAAGGCGAGAGCCCTGTATTCCCTGATGTGGCTTTCGGTAGGATCTTCATGACACCTCTGAGGAATACTGCATTTACACTTCGGCTTAAAAATAGCCCTGTGATAATTTATATTGCTTGGGTGTTTCAGGCCTGCATTGTGCTCCGAAAGAACAGACTAGCTTCCGCTTTCTGTTCCCTGCATGAAAGCTACTCATTTTTTTGGGCCACATGCTCAGAAATAATTTGAATGCAATGTATTTAGAGTTGTGCTCAAATGTTTGCATACCCTGCCAGAAATGGTGACATTTTGGAACTGATTATGAAAATATGACCGATCATGCAAAAAAAGTATTTTATTTAAGGATAGTGATCGTATAAAGCCATTTATTATCACATAGTTGTTTGGCTCCTTTTTAAATGATAATGATAACAGAAGTCACCCAAATGGCCCTGATAAAAAGTTTACATAATGTTTAGCCTTGTTACAGACACACAAGGTAACACACCAATGTGAAAAAGGCAATTAAAGGTGAATTTCTCACACCTGTGGTTTTTTAAATTGCAATTAGTGTCTGTGTATAATTAGTCAATAGGTTTGTTAGCTCTCACATGGATGCACTGAGCAGGCTAGATACTGAGCCATGGGAAGCAGAAAATAACTGTCAAAAGACCTGTGTAACAAGGTAATGGAAATTTATCAAGATGGAAAAGGATATAAAAAGATATCCAAAGCATTGCAAATGCCACTCAGTCCTGTTCAATCACATATTAAGAAGTGGAACATTTGGGGATCTCTTGATACCAAGCCAAGGTCAGGTAGACCAAGAAAGCATTCAGCCAAAACTAGCAGAAGATTTGTGCGGGATACAAAGAAAAACCCACAGGTAACCTTAGGAGAAATACTGGCTGCTCTGGAAAAAGACGGTGTGGTTGTTTCAAGGAGCACAATACCACGATACTTGAATAAAAATGAGCTGCATGGTCAAGTTGCCAGAAAGAATCATTTACCTAACCAATGCTACAAAAAAGCCTGGTTATAATATGCCTGACAAACACCTTGACACACTTCAAAGCTTCTGGCACACTATTTGGAGTGACAAGACCAAAACAGAGCTTTATGGTCACAATCATAAGCGCATAAGGTCAACAAGGCCTATAGTGAACAGAATATCATCCCCAATGTGATGTTTTTTGGGGGGTGAGCTCTAAAGGAATGGGGAATTAATGCAGCAGGTTATCAGAAAATACTGGCAGACAATTTGCATTCTTCTGCATGAAAGCTGCACATGGGACACTCTTGGACTTTCCAGCACGACAATGACCCTAAGGACAAAGCCAAGATGATCCTCCAGTGGTTACAGCAAAAGGTGAAGATTCTGGAGTGACCATCACAGTCTCCTGACCTTAATATCATCAAGCCACTCTGGGGAGATATCAAATGTGCAGTTCATACAAGACAACCAAAGACTTTGCATGACCTGGAGGCATTTTGCCAAGACGAATTGACAGCTATACCACCTACAAGAATTCAGGGCCTCATAGATAGCTACAGTCCCCTCCAAAAGTATTGGAACGGCAAGGCAAATTCCTTTGTTTTTGTTGGTCACTGAAGACATTTGGGTTTAAGATCAAAAGATGAGTATGAGTTTCAGCTTTAATTTCCTGGTATTCACATCTAGATGTATTAAACAACTTAGTACATATCACCATTTGTATTAGACCACAGCATTTTTAGGTGAGCAAAAGTAAAGGAACAAATAACCTACCGCAGCTTCTTTCAGCTCTTGTTTGTTTCAGGGTGTTTCTCCCTTCAGTCTCCTCTTAAGGAGGTGAAATGCATGCCCTATTGGGTTAAGGTCAGGTGATTGACTTGACCAGTCTAAAACCTTCCACTTTTTTCCTCTGATGAAGACCTTTGTTTTGTTGGCAGTGTGCTTTGGATCATTGTCCTGCTGCATGATAAACTTCCTCCCAATTACATTTCTCTACGTAAATTGGCAGACAAAATTATTCTGTACACTTCTGAATTCATTCTGCTGATACCATCATCAGTTACATCATCAATAAATATTGATGAGCTCTTTCCAGAAGCAGCCATGCACTCCCAAGCCATAACATTACCTCCACCATGCTTCACAGATGAGCTAGTATGCTTTGGATCATAAGCAGTTCCATTCTTTCTCCACACATTGGTCTTTCCATCACTTTGGTAGAGATTAATCTTGGTCTCATCAGTCCATAAGATTGTGTTCCAGAACTTTTGCGGCTCATCTTTGTACTTCTTTGCAAATTTCAATCTGGCCATTCTGATTCTTACTGCTGATGATTGTTTTGCCTCTTTTGGTGTTGCCTCTATATTTCTGCTCTCTGAGTCTTCTTCGAACAGTGGATTGTGATACCTTTACCCCTGCACTGTGGAGGTCGTTGGTGATGTCACTTACTGATGTTTTGGGGGTTTTCTCACTATATTTCTGTCATCAACTACTGTTGTTTTCCTAGGCCGACCTGTTCAACATCTGTTGCTCAGTAGACGAGTAGTTTCTTTTTCAGGACATTACAAATTGTTGTGCTTTCTATGCCTAATGTTTGTCCAATGGCTCTGGTCGATTTTCCTTATTTTCTCAGCTTGACAATGGCTTGCTTTTCTCCCATAGACAGCTCTCTGGTCTTCATGTTTGTTTATCCACTTTAACAAGAAATGCAGTCTTTATAGGTTCAAACCAAGGATGGAAACTTAGACTAGTCATGCAGAAGTATTTCATGTTTGAACAATCAACCTAAAAGGCAACACCTGGGCAACAAGAAACATCTTCCAATCACAAGTTCCAATACTTTTTCTCACTTGAAAAATGGGTGGGTTCAAACAAAGGGTGGTATGTCCTGAGTTGTTTAACACATCTAGATGTGAATACCAGGAAGTGAAAGCTGAAATTCTGAACTCGTCTCATACTCATCTTTTGATCCTAAACCCAAATGTCTTCATTGAACAACAAAAACAAAGGAATTTGCCTTACCATTCCAATACTTTTGGGGGGGGACTGTATTATAAGACTGCACGCTGTCATTGATGCCAAAGGAGGCAAGACACAGTAAAAACTAAGGGTATGCAGACTTTTTTTCTTTGTGCCCATGTTTTGTTTTATGATTTTGCCATTCTGTTATGACCTACAGTTGAATGTGAATCCCACAAGAAATAAAATACATGTATTTTGCCTGCTCACACGTTTTCTTTACAAATGGTACAAACATTACCAATTCTTCAAGTGTATGCAAATGTTCTAGCACAACTTCAACAATGCTTCTTTAGTCTACACATCACCATAGGTCTGTTACTTTTTACATTATGCATGTTTGACTTGTGGCAAGAGACTGAAACAAAAGTTTTCCAAAAAAATTAATCTACACATCAAACAAAGATATTTTATGTGGTCTGGAAATTCTGAATTTCTTTCTATCCAATTGTAATTCCCCCTAAAAGAGGGGGAGTTGCAGGAACACAAAGTTTGTAGGCTACTGTAATTGCTAAATGTTATTGCAGGACATGCATGCATGTAGCTAGTTGTTTGCATGAATAGGCTATGTAATATAAATTATTCATGAGATAATCCAATTTGTTAATATGATTACAGTGCAACAACCATTATTACTAAAGTAGGCTGGCTACTTGCTTCTTCAAGTAGATGTGATGGGCACAAACTGTATTGTCACACTTAGGGTTACGTATTGTTTGAAAAGGAGCATACATTACATATATTAAAAGACACTTACTATGACTGGCCAGTATGGGGCAGAGAGACGCGGTCGCGTTGAGTTGGGATTGAATTCTATCCAAACAAACACCTGCGCTTTATCGTAACTCTAAGAAAAAGCCATGTTTGCTTTCTCATAATTTATCCTGTTTTCCAGTACACTGGACATTTCGATACTTGGCTGTTACAGAGTGTAGAGAGTTGGAAGAGTATAGAAATTTTATAACAATGAAATAGACAGTAAACTAATGTTGAATGTTAAAATGCCATGATGGAGGTGCCTTCCTTTGAAAAAAATAATTTGTTACAGAACTGTATGTATCTTGTTTTCGTAAACATCAATCCTGACAATATCTGTAGGTTTAATATAGACAAATTGTTTAGGAGCTTTGTAATTGTTGCTCTGTAAGGGTTAGTGATTAGCTAGTTCATGTTAGCTGGCTCCAGTTAGCTGTATGCTAGCTTCAGTAAGGTGTTTGTTAGTTTCGGTCAGCACTTTGCTGGCTTGCTCATTCATGTTATATTCGTGTTAGCATTAAGGTCATTTACAATTGTCTAATCCTTTTACCAGATTTTGCTACACTTGCAGAACACGAAGGTATTTTACACGTAAGTACAACATTTCTGCTGTATTAGAACGTTGTGAAATATCTGAATGTCAAAACAAAATTGTATTTGATTGACCGATTAATGTGACTGTTTATTTTTTTGCACAAGGCTTGTCTGTGTACACTTCTAATGAAAAGACATTACTCATCTCTTTCTTCATGATGTCCATGTTTTGTTTGAAACATTTTCTTTATAGCCCACACTTAGTTAATCCTGTTATTCTTAAAGGGAGGATTATGTGGTATCACTACACTGTGTGAAGTGTAGTGTGCAGTGTAGTGAGTATTGTGATTGTATCATTATTTCTATGCACCTTTTACAACCCCAAACCATATAAAATGATTTGTTCATTGGATTGAATCATTATCACGTAAAATGTATTGGTGTAATGAGGGAGGGTGCGGCAACAGTGAATAACACTCAATATCAAGGTGTACATAATTATCAGGTAGCTCCCATTACCTCAGGTAATATTGGCCTAAAAAGAGATTTAACTGACACTGAAAAGCAAAAAATTGTAAAATGCTTTTCAGACAGATGCAACACTCTTGAAATAGCTGCATTTATAAATAATTAATTAAGTATGGGTTCTCATTATTAACCGTTTGATTATGTCTTTGTTCATCATTTGTTTGTGTTAACGACTGCATTTGTTAATGGTAGTTCATGTAACCTTATTGGAAAATGTTACAGAGAAATGTGATGTTGTGGAATCCATCATGGTGTCTTGGACTACACCAATAAGATAATTCATATAGGGCCGTAGCTTCGTATGCTACATACATGCATAACATGCCAAAAATCTGCTTATTACACCATGCAGTGGCCTTGCATGGTGTAATCAATTGTAATATCTGCAAACTATGCAATATCAGAAAATAATCCAATTGGCAAGACAATAGGCAACATAGCCGAAACATTTGTCATCGGCAACTGATGATTTCATTGAATTTCTGTTTCTGGCTTAGTCCAAATGTAACCTCAATGCTGAGGAGGTACTTTCAGGCACTTCGCTTAAGCGGTGTGACTAAAGCACAACACTCACTTGAGTGAACAAAAACGTAAGGTCACAGAGTGCTTGGGAAATAGATGGACAGTGATATGAAAGTGTTAGCATAAATTGTACGCAATCTACTTCCAACAACTCCCCCATCTTCCTCAATGGCTATATAAGCCGGTAAAATTATATGATATATATCCATGCCCACAAGAATGAGATAAACATTTGCAGTACTATTCTTTTTCAGGAATAGTAATGAAAAATCCTATCTTAAAGGGATACAATTGTCTTTAAATCTTGGATGTAGCGTTTCTAAAAAAAGAAACCACCAACATACTTTTTAACCACTTTGTCCTTGAGGAATGTCCGGCACCTATTTAGAGGCTCTTTAAAAAACACCCCTTGAATCCTTAAGTTCTCTTGACCAAACAAGGGCCTTTGAAGTCAATCCATTCAAAGTCAATGGGATGTCAAGGTTCTTCTGTATAAACCAACATCATACTTGGTCTAATTTCAGGAAGGGGAAGGTGGTATAAAAACTAAGGTTAAGGGGATCATCAGTCAGTCTTTCACCACTGAAGTGAATTTCATTTTCCATAGAAATGTGATGACTCAACAATAGGGACAGAAGTGATGGAGATAGTTTGGGAAGTTAGGAAGTGAGTCCAGGGAGTATTCACAATGTTTGGGCCTCAGCAGTTTTATCTTCACTACAACCTTGAGCCAAGCAGCATGTTTATGGATAACGATGACCTCACACACTGCAGGTTGACAACTCCTCATATCAACATGTCACTGTGGTAACGGGATCTTATTTTTCCCCCGTTCTGCCAACAGTGGGCTTTTTCTTTAGAGTACTCAGTGTTGTTTCTCGCTCGAGCACTAAATTGGTTTCAGCAAGGTCAAATGTGGATTGAGAGAACGAATGAGCAAGACAGTTTTGCAAGACGCTTAACGGGCTCATGGGTGGTTTGTGGTATTGTGGACATTATTTAATTTTCACACAGGTTTTAACCTTTTACTGTGTTTATATAGCTGTCAATAACTAAATGACATGTACAGCAATATATCTCTTGGAGACAAATCTCACAAGATAAATAGCAATACTCTAAGAGTACCTATTGCAAAAGAATGTGTTCCGGTAATGTTCCAAATGTTTTATGCTTGAATACAGAGAAACACTTCTTATGTTAATTTTTTGAGATTGTGGCAAATTCATATGTTCTGGGGATTTTGCTCAACATATGAATGCATATAATATAACATGACCAACCAAAAATGTTAATTCATATATTTTATTCCGCTAATTGGACTTTAGGCCAATCACATCAGATGTTTTCACATCTGCTCTTTCTCTGAGCTAATCTCAATGGTCAAAAGACCAATTATTGGGAGGGAAATAAGTGAATAGGGCTGGATGTGTAAACACAGCCTTAGCGAACATTTTATGCAAAACAAGCGACAGAACCCTCCCTATTCTCTGTGTGGTTATACAAGTAGGCAGAGGAGAACATCCAATCCTCCCCCCATCACATCCCTGATCAACAACAATCTCATTTGGAGGCCTTCAATCCTGTAAAACTTTGTGAAGCGCTTGTATTCCCCCTGAGTGGTGCTGTGTTTCATGTGTAAACTAATTCTGCCGTCTCGTAATTAAATAAGAAATCAATCCGACAAAACAATTAGTTCAGCAGGCGCGACCGACTTGGTGCTTTGGTGAGGTTGAGAGTGTGTGTGTGTGTGTATGTGTATAAATGTTTGGTGTTGGACTAATTTTGGGGCTGATTACTAACAGTTTTTTTTGTGTTGGAGGAAGGAATGATGAGCAAGAAAATAAATGCACAGGCTACATAGTGAAATTCTTGTATTTCGTTACTGAAACCAGGTTATGACAAGAGATTTCAAACGGTGAAGATGGATGCTGCATTCTGTGTTGGCTAAGCTAGTTCGATTAGCAACACGCAGTCAACGATCGCCTCAAGCGGTCTTGCTGCAATCACGGTGGTGGTATATCATTTGACATACAGAAGTAGAAGGCTATTAAGGGCTGTCTATGACATGCTAATTCTAGTGTCAAAGACAGGACAAGGTGGAGAGTTCAAAGAGAACATCACGCAGCTGTCCCGACACACTGGTGAAATAGTGAAACAACAGCTGTGGTAGTCAGACCAGCGACCGAAGTAGAACCGCGCTTGTTCGATTCCCAGCGGGCGCCCACGTCACCGCCGCTCTGTGCTCTTGAGCAAGACGGCATCTCACCTTAACTGTCCTGGTACCAAGGCGGCTTATATATCAACCTGTGGTAAAACGGGACATTACTTCGGTGTCAGCTCCATCTAGGTCCCACCGGCAGGTATCGGCGGGGGCATCTGCAGGCCGGCGTACGATAAATATTAATCATACGCGCCGGGGAAGGCGAAGACCCAAGGGAGCAAGTGTCACCGAGCGAGACCGTCATTACCCACTTACCACTGTGGCGTGTCCCAACTTGCCTTCCCGTCAATGTGGTCTCTCTGCTGTGGAACTCCCTGGGGCTGCACAGTGATGTGCGCTGCTACACTGCAACAGTACAGCAGCTCTGGTATGAAATCATAGGCGACGTGTACCTATGGGTAAATAATGTCGCCGGGTCGAGCCATCTGCAAGGCAGGCAGTGAGCAGTAATAACGCAGCCAGCCACGTTTCTTAATGACAACACTAAGAAACGTGGTGACTATGAGAAACTATAGGTACCAATGAAACGGATATATAAAGCAGTGCTTCTCAGTAGACCTGTGGATGGTAAAGCGAGGAACCCACCTCATCCACTATGGCTCCATTAGGCACAACGAGAAATCCCTCAACAAATATCAACTGATATATCAGCTGTCGACCTCACTGTTAGTGATTGAGACAGAGCGCGCTGTCCTTCAGCTATAATAGGGCAATACTGGTTGTCAGGAGAAGTGTTTTGGAGGAGTGACAGAGAAACAAGGGAACAGTTTGCGTTGAAATCATGACTAATCAGCGTGGCACTGTACGTTCGCGAGCAACCCCCCCCACCGAAAGATGTGTCACATGCTTTCAATGCCCACGCGCCTCTGACGAGTCACAGTCTGAGAAATCGGTCCTTCTGGAAGACAGCAGGCTCGCCCCCTCCTAGACCAATCAAGTAGGACTCCAGGGAGAAGCCTGGGATTGACTAGAGTGGGAGAGGATGGGCAACCTCCCAACTGACCACCCCCAGGAGTGAGCACACCTTTGCTTTTCCTCCTCCTGCTACGTGATTACTGTAAAATGCCAAAGTTAAGCTGTGTCAGCTTTGGGTGACAGCGTGTGCTATGGGTAGAGATGAAAGACTTCAATCTGTTCGTGTGGATCTGGGTGTGGGGGGGGGGGTTGAGGGGTGAAGAGCAGTAGAGTAAATGTGAGATTAAGGGGAAGTAACAGGAATGGGTGAGAGGGCGAAAGGCTGAACACAGACAGACACAAGACACGGGCGGGGTGTTCCTGTCCAGAGATATATTTTTATAACAGCGTCTGCAGGTAGTATTTATGCCGCTATAGTTTGTGTGCTGGCGGATTGGGGTTAGGCTGGGAACAGGCTGAATTCTGTGATCAGGTATCATTCTGGATCCAAGGAATGCTCCCTCTAATTTTTCTGGTGACCATAAAAATATGAATGTGGTCTTACATTTGGTATATACTGTACTTATAGTCTTCACCCAGTGCAGCCAGAAGAGAACTGGTCACCCTTCATATCATGGCACCCCTATAGGTTTCTTCCAACATTTTGAGAATTACCTAGGCCATTGTGCACCAATTCATATTGTTCCATGCACTTTGGGATTTTGGTCTCTGTGCCTGTATGAGCAATTGGCGACAACTGCTGATTTTACAAGGACTTTAGAAAACAAATGTGATTGATTGAAAAGACTGAGACTGAGGGGAGCAAGAAAAGTGAGAGAGAGGGAGAATGAGTAAGTGGGAGAGTTAAAGGGATAGAGTGAGAAAGCGGGAAAAGAAAGGGAGGTGGAGAAAGAGAAAAGAAACAAGAGAGTGAGGGAAGAGGATACAAGAAAAGAGTTGTGATTTGCAATTACACCTCTTTCCTCTCACACCCCCACCGCCCCCATTCCACCCCCCCTTGACTGTATTTTGGGAGCCTCGAGAGAAGGCAGCGGAGCAGGGAGACAACTCCAAATCAATTTTCTACTTAAGCACCTATGATAATCACTGCTTTTACAGGAAATGGGACTTGCGCGTATAATCGCTTCCCCCACAATTCTATTAGGGGCAGGGAACAAACAGAGGGAATTAAGTCGCAGAATTAATCACGCACAACCATTTTAATCCATTTCAAACACCCACAAAGAAATCAACACAAACAGACTCTGTTTCATGTCCAAGATACTGAGATTGAACCAGCTACAGGAGACTGAACACGCAGTGCCTCGCGTCTAGCTTATGGAAATGAATAGCATTGTATGACGTGTAGACAATTAGTGTTGTCAAATGATTCTGCGTTTATAGCTGCAAATGTTATACAGTGGCCTACACTTATTTCATGTAGCCCTATCCGGAGACGGCATTGAACTATAGTCTGCAGGTATCGCCAAAAAACAGGTCTGAAGCTGGATTTGCAGAGAAAGGGAGAAACATACGAAGCACCAACGTGCTTCCTTTGACGGAACCTTTAGTACATTGCTCGGTAATGACACTTGCGTTTGCTATAAAATCCCGAAATATGACATTGAGTGGTTTATTTTAAGTGCACATTATTTAAGTCAATTCTACCATGATCACAGACCAACTAATACAGACCGGGCAAAGGGGATGAACAGGAGAGCCGCACGGAGACGGGATTTCACTGTTTACCAGGCCTCGAAATGAGTTTGCTGTCATGGATCGTTCGGTTGGGAGAAGGTAGGTAACGCGTGGCCTGACGCCCTGCACCATTGGAGCAGACAGCCGCCTGGCTCCGGAATCACTCCGAATAACACTCGGATCTGATACATCAGACGGCAGCGCCTTCGCGTGAACACACCGGTGAGTCAGTCAGTCAGTGGGTTAGGCCAGTGTGCGTGTGGATGGCAGGGGACTCTAATGAGAATTACAGTGCACAGCCCTCCCTCCCTGTCGCTATCCGTCTCTCCCTCTATCTCCCGGTCCTCCTCTTTGTCTCCCTCTCTCTTTGTCTCTCTCTCCATCTCTGTCGCTCTCCCTTTCCTCCGCAGCTTTCGGCCCGGCTGATTGATGGGTAAATGCAGGCGCCAATTTGTAGGAAGCGGAGGGGAGGGAGGGCGGATGACAACGGCGACAAAGCGAGAGGATGAAAGAACGGGAGCGTCGGGAGCTGGGGGAGCGGGGACACAAGCAAACCCGCTGTCCGGGCTGTCTTCATCAACCGCGTCTGCCTGTTGATGGCGGAGGCGGCATTCGATTCCCGGCCTTGACAGGCACCCCGTCCCCTATTCTCTCGCCCCCCCGTCCCCTATTCTCTCGCCCCTGCGCTTCTTTCTTTCTCTCCTCGTCTCTCACCCCGCCCATCTATTTCATTTTCCTTTTTGTCTCGCCCTGCCTCTATCTCCGCTCTGCAATCTCAATCTCTACACAAGCAACCTGCCTGCTGGGTAATTGCTGCCTGGCTCTCGGAGATCTTAATCAAGGTGTGGGCGTGATGAAGACTGTGGCCTAGATGAGGCGCTTAAGGAGCATTTAAGGCAAAGAGGGGGGACAGTATTTTTTTGGGGTGTTGGGGATGGGCTGGTTCCGACGAAGAGGAGGGTAAGCATAAGCCACGGTGTCGGTGGGAGCCATTTGACTCCCTTCCCTTTCTATGCCCCAACCTGCAATTATGCAACGACCCACTTCTGGCCAATTTGAGAGCTGCCATGATAACATTTAGCTCTTTAATTCTGCATTGTAACGCCGCCACACACAGGGAAACTCCATTCCTAGACTGAGAGAGAGAGAGAGAGAGAGAGAGAGAGAGAGAGAGAGAGAGAGAGAGAGAGAGAGAGAGAGAGAGAATACAAAGACTGAGTGTCATGTCATCAGTCAGTGGAATGCAGAGTAAGCTGTGGTTTTCTAGGACTGGTTAGGCCTTTTTGATGACGTGGAACTAAAGATTAAAAGTTCCAACACGTGTAAACAATCAAATGAATCCAGAATGAATACTTGTCATGGAATCAAACCCGGGGCAAAATGTGGTTTTCGGTTTACATCATATGCCATCATTGGGAGATTGCATAAAAATGCAAGCTGCAACCGTCCTAAGCTTCGAAAATGAAACAGACTGCAGTTCACTTTACATGACCTGTAAGCAATTAGAGTACACATATAAATACACAGAGTCTGACACAGTAAAAAAAAATCTGGACTTTACAGGCCACAGATGCCAGGATGTGGGTCAGGACACCAGCACGGTGTAGATTGGCTGTTACCGATTGGCTGATTTACTTTTCCACAATTAGATTTAGATTATGACTCCCCTTGGGATAGTGATAGTGCTGTGTGTGTGTGTGTGTGTGTGTGTGTGTGTGCTGGGTTACCT
>JACXGJ010004122.1:0-48067 GCA_016801105.1 Esox niger | reverse complement strand
TCTCCCCTCTCTCCCTCACCTCTCCCCTCTCTCCCTCACCTCTCCCCTCTCTCCCTCACCTCTCCCCTCTCTCCCTCACCTCTCCCCTCTCTCCAGCTGCTTTGGAGTGTGATAGGGAAATTACAGGCCTGCGAGTATTCGCCCCGCATCGGCTACAATTAGACCCCGGCTTTAATTAAGGAAACCAAGAGTGCCAATTACCCCAACACGCCTGGAGAGAAGCGCTGAGGAGGGACGGAGCAGCGAAGAGAGCAGGAGCGAGGAGACAGACAGGGCTAGGGGAGCAGAGACAGAGAGAGAGACAGAGGAATGGGAGAGAGCAGGTAGTCATAGACATTCTGAGATTAGACCGAGAGGGGAGGTGGACAGGTCCGACATAGGTTAAGGGTTGATGGAGGAGAGAGAGAGATACTGAAAGAGGGAGAGAGAGATACTGAAAGAGGGAGAGAGAGATGAAAAAGACCAGCGAAGTTAATCAGGGCATTCTGCCACTAAGACACCACCTTCCCCTCTTCATGACTTTGTGTGTGCATGTTGGTGTTTCGAGTCTGGGAGATTAGGTCTCCCCTCTCCTCTAATCTCAGTCCCCTCCTCTGTTTCCTGTTTCCCTGGTCTGTAGGGAGCCGAGGAGTGATGAACCGGCCCCTGACATCCTCACAGCATTCATCAGATCTACTGGGGCGAGAGAGAGGGGCCCCTCTGCGGAAACATTACACTTCACTGTGCTCTTATCGTAAGGGCCCCGCATGACGACGCGCGGACACGTGTGACTGTTTCAAACGGGAGGGGCAGGGGGAGGAGGAGGACATAGGAAGACAAAAGGAGAAGTGTAATGAGAAAGCGAAACGAGATGTTCGTGTCTAGAAGTTTCAGAGTCCCCTTTGGGGAGGCACGTCAAGCATCCATGTTCTTGTCCGCTTCCACACAGGACAACCTGACCCAGATACTGCAGGCCACTGGCTACTGGCGCTGGCCCGTGTCACTGTCTACGCGTGCGTGGGGATGTGGCCTGGGCTGGATAACACAGCTGTGGAGCAAACCATCTGACCTCATGTCTATTAAACATACCCTCTGTCCAGCATTCATTGACTCGATACATGGAATTTGGGGCGAATGTTCGGATTTCGTGGTTGAAATGTGGGCCACCAAAGAACTATGCAAGGCTGAAAGAGCAGGGCTTCTGCACACTGCAGTAAACTTGTCCACGCGGTTGTCTGCGGAAGGTCGGGACACATCATTTGGACACGTTTTATTTGTGCCACGTCGCTAGCTAGCTAACACCCGTGGTTAGGATTTGAGTTCTGTCAATAATCAAAGGGGTTATCCAGACGACTTCTCTAATATCCCTCATAGAAGAAATCGAGCTACGGGTGAGATTAAACTTCATAAAAGCCCAATTAAGGAGAGCTGGGGTGGAACAAAAACTCTGGAGTCCTCCATTCCCTGGTCCCCCTCCCCAAGGGAGAGAGTCACACACAGCGCAACAGCTTGCTAAAAGATCAAGGAACCACACAGATTACTGAGGGGAAAACAGTTGGCACACTTGGCATGGGCTTGGTATGTGTCTCAGCTAAACCAGTGTGTGTGTTTGCATCTGTGTGTTTAGAACAAAGGGTTTAGGAATAATTGATACAGACTTAATGGTAACTCGGGTATCTGCGATATTTCATTCAGTTCATCAGGATAATGCGCCTGTAGTTAACGTGTCAGCGTCGGGCGTCAAAGAAAAGGTTGCAGGTCATTTTGAAAATGTCTGTAATCTCCCTGCACTTTGGGCTCCCTTCACTCTCTACGTTTTGTCTGGCGGTTCTTTCCCCATCGGGGATTCTGCCCTTACCATCTCTCCTCATTTACAAAGCCATTTCTCTGTTCCCATCTCTGCACTCAAAAGCCCATCCTTATAATTATGTCTGGTCGGAAATGTGTTAGTGTGTATCTCCACGCCAGTCGCACATGAAGATCCTCCCGCCCACTAAACACTGGGACGGATACCAAACAAAAGGTCAGCCCTCACACACACACGCACACTTTTATGTAGCCGCTCGGATTCGCTCTGGAAGAAAAGCACACGAATCGACCGCAGAGAAGACAACGAGCTGTGTATACCCCCGCCAGTACACTCCTTAATGTCCGCCACCTTCAGCGTATCAATGTTTGGGGTCCCCACTGGAAATGAAGTAGTGAATACCAAATAACGACACAATCTAGTCCTTTTGACAAGGAAAAACATGCAGATAAACCACACGTGTGCACAAACACACACACACACACACAGACACTGTCAGTGACTAATCCACAGTGGGAGGTTGACAGCTTGAAGCTGTGCGACAGTGGGTCTGAATGGCAACACAGACTCAGGCTAAATAAACCATCCACAGATTGGCACATCTAAGCCCAGATACAAGAGAACAGTCTCCCTGCATGGGTCTACTCTTTCATTCTGACACATCACTCATGTCACTCTCCCCTCGCCCCGTTCTAGCTTCTTAACGGCTTAAAACAGGGGGTTGAAGGGGGGGAACTCTGTGGGAGAGGTTTTTAGGTTCCACGGAGTGAAGAAATACAGAGGAAGGTTGTATGATGATGGAAGAAATGGTGAATCTAGCGTGAACATGTAGCGTGTGCATATTGTGTGTGTGGACTGGGAGCCCCGGGCCGGGTGAGGCCAGTGTTGGGACTCTCTGTATGTCAGGTACTGAGAAGCATTAGGAATCCCATCACAGTGAGCACACAGGCATTGGGACGTCCCTCCGTATCTCAGCCAAGAGCTTCTGATTAACACCTAGCACTGCACACTCACAGAACACAGGGGTCTGCGTAACTGTACTTAGCAAAGCACGGCGATCGCGATCCTGATGTGAAACGAGAACGTCAGCCCGTTTCTCATTTCCCTCTCGAAGCCGTTCTCCCTGCCTTTGGCTGAAACGACCCGTATGCCGCGCTTCGTCCTCCGACCCCATCCCGTTCAACAGACTGACCCCCCCGTTCCCTCTCCTGACCCCCGCCCCTCGGCGCCCCTCTCCTTGTGAGAGGCGCAGCGGTTGGAGGCGCGGAAGGCAGCCCTCCGCGTGTCTGGGCCGCCGCTTCCCTGCCTGTCAGCGGCGTTGACGCATTGGGCCGGGGGGGCGGCCGGTTGCGGTGGGGTGTTTATTCATTCCCGGCGTCAACCTGGACCACAGTTCACCTGTCACATTTGCATACGCATCCCATCTCATTTGTGACTAAAATAGTCTCGATAAGCGATCCGGACCCACTCAGAAACTAATCTGCAGAGGCCACCGTCTGGGTAGGCAACTCCACCAGGCTTCTCAGAGAACAGGAGAGAGAGAAGGAAAAAGATAGAGAGAGATAGAGAGCGCAAGAGTGTGGCTGGAGTGCCCAGGCCGATTGGCCTGTAGATTACAGCTGCGCCACTCGGCTGCCTGTTTAACTCTTCAAGGGGCTAATCGTGGGATTAAGCCACAGAGGATGATGGGCTAAGGGTGTCAATGAGGGGGTAGCACTGCTTTAAATGCAAATCCCTTTCTTATAAAAATCGGTTCCATTTAATAGGATTTCTGGGAAGAAATCCGCATTTCCGCGGCAGGGGAGACAGTCGGCAAGTCCAGACTTCACGACCGTGCTCAAACAGCACAGAGAGGCCACGGAAAGAGTAACAACATGAGGGGGAGGGGGTTGGGACCCTAACTCTGTCACCTAGGGCCTCTTGTATTTGGAATAAAAACATTCTTTCAGCGTGGGCCTGTTTCAGAGTTTATGGGTTGTGAAGCGGAATGTCACTCATCGTGCCAATCAATCCACAGACAGTATGGAGGGAGAGAGCAAGAGGTGGGGTGATGACAGAAAGAGAAGGTGCAGAAGATGGGAGAGCAGAAGAGATGATCCTTCAGAGCGGAGTCTTTCGGGGGTTGGCTAATCTTGAAGGCTCTCTGGCTCACTCGAGTGGAAGTCTGTCTTTTCTTCAAACTCTTCCAGACAAAGACCACTAAATATCTGTTATACGATATGCGCAGGGATCAGCCTTGGTTTAATCATTCACTCCCACACGTGCGCGTGCGCGCGCACACACACACAAACTCTAATCTCAGAGGGTTTGGAACCCTTTTGAGGATTTTACCCTGTGGACAGAATCCAATCTACCCCCCACGGACACCGAGCTTAACTTGGCCAAATTAATCATTACCAGCGTTGGCCTTTTTAATACCTTCACAGTCCTGCCATGTCCACATGGAGGTAACACTTCAAAAATCATCAAATAGATGCGTGAATATTGTTTAAAAAGTACATTCGATCTTTAGTTTAGTTTAGAAGATAAGAGAATTAGGTGATATTCTAAAGATTACACTAACCCCCAGCACAATGTTTCCCTTTCTTCTACTGTTGGGAGTTGAGAAGGGAATTAGGGAACAGATGTTGGAGGTGGGTTTATGACATGAAAGAATACACAGTAGGCCTATACCCAAAACCCTTCTCAATGGCAGCGAAGTAGGCCCAGAAAGAGTAGGCCCAGAAAGCATCGTTGCAGAACACGATGTAGGGCGAGTCATAATAGCTCATTAAGGCAGGGGGCAAGCAGACCTATAACATGAGCTTAATCGAATTAAAGAAAATCAAAACCTAATCATTAATTGATTTTGATGTGCCGTGGTTAATTACAGTGACCTTGCAGTAGGCATTGCACAGTAATCCCTTCAAGTCTCATGTAATACCACAGTCATGCTTGGGTGTTATCGATGTCTGTCAAACAACACCATGTTAATTGTTTGCAGATAGCGGGGACCAGGTGTCTCCATTTCAGCATGTAATGTGGAACTAATCCAAGGCATGCTGTTCAAGATTGATTGCTACTGAAACACCACAGAAATTGTCAGGGTGGACATATAACAGCCTATGGACGTGGGTCACCTTTCCAGAACACACATGCGCCCATAATTAATATAAACTGCGCAGTTTCATAAATGAATATATAAGGAAAATTGCATCTAGGTTTATACGTAAAAAGTTAATCCGAAACAACCTTTACGCCAAACCAATATCAGTTAGAATTGAACTGCAATAGTTAAATGTTATGGTATGCTATGCAAATAATTAACTGTTCTGTATACACGTATTGCTGAAGCGTAGAACGGATTATCCATCACAGTGAGGTAAAGCTAGTCCGTTACACATTAATACACAACGTTACAGTGTAGTAGTTACTGTGTAACACGTGAAGCCGATAGCAAAATTAGCTGTAATCGTGTAATCAATAAGCTATTAGACAGCCTAATAACCTCACTGTAAATGAAGAATCAGCAAGGCGACCGATGATAGCACATGAAACCGTGTTGTATTTCAGGACATGGTACGTGAAACAAGATCCTATCCGACCTACCTTCTTCTGCTGTGGACAGTAGCAAACACTCCAGCAGGACCAGACAAAGTGGGGCAATGCGCCTGGATAGGAACTCCATCATGGCATAGAGAATATCCGTAATGTTAACGAACTCCTTGGGTTGTGTGTCAAAAAAGTGAAACGGATAATTTGTGGCACGGTCAGCTGGGCCGTGTACCCATCGGCCGCAACACTGACCACATCTGACACTGACAACAGTTCAAACAGCCGTTTCACTTGGAATGAGTTAAAAGAGCATGGTCAAATGATTATATGGAAAACCTCTTGTTGATGCCATGCACTTTCTTAAAAAATTGAAGAATAGTCTAGAAATATGAACTTTCAGACAAAGAAAAACTTGTTTTTCGAGAGCTAGAGAATATTGTATACCGCGGCAAAACTGGCCACTGATGTTACTGTCCCGATTCCCCCAAAATCAAGAGAAAAGATGCATCTAGGAAACTTAAAGTATCGGAGATATAATTCAGTCCACTCTTTGTCCGATAGCCATCGACGACTTCTCCCAAATTTCCTCACAATTCGATTCAATGTCTACACCGAAATCACGGCACTTGGAGAAAAAAAAGATTGTCATTCGGCTATAATTGAAAACAATGTCACTGTTGTTTTAGGTCGTTATTGCAGATGTGTTTTTCTTTCAAAAAAACAAGAGACAGAAATGTGTATTTTTCATTACATATCCTCCCAAAAAAACATTCGATTCGTGGTCGGGAACAACTGCTTGCCTCGTTGTCCCTGTTTTGTTTCGATGTAGAATGTTGTACAAATCAAAGTGCCAAAAGAAAAATGAAACAAGAAACCACTCTCAAAAAAATAAAGAAGGAATAAAAAGTTAGACACTTATCCCTGCGTCCACGCGAGTCCTCTAAACTGAGGATGTTCCACCCTACACGCACAGCCGAAAAGCACTAACCTCTGCTGACTGCACAGGCCCCGCCTTCCCGCACACAGTATTGGCCAATCATAGGTCCATTCGTACTGTCAGTCAAAAGAGGAATATGAAAATCAATGCATTCATCCGACCCCATTTTTGTGATATTTTTGCAGTTTTGTAATTCAGATGGATCAGCCGTTTCTTCCATGTTGTTGAGAGTTTCTGTAGCCTACAGAAATATTGCTCAGACCAAAGTGTTGTAATGTTTCATTCATGATATACATTTACATTTCAGTCTATTTTCATTTTAGTAGATCGACGTGTTTTTTACACGTACAGTAGGGGAGCGCATGCATTTTTTTATTTGTTTATTTTGGTTCCGTTTAGGAATTGAAAAGCCAGCTAAGCGTCGTGCTTTATCTACACATGTTAAATCGGCCTAAAGGCATTTGGGATGTTGAGATCGTATTACAATGTTCTATTTCTTGGGCTTTAGTTTCATCCCAATATGCTAGACATGTATACTACTTACTACTTTATAATGGGGAAGAAACCAGACTGGTTTCATGTCATTCCCATGCAAATGCCCTAGTATCCATGCAGAGTCGCAGGAGAACCGCTTTGTGGTTTGGCCTGTTATTTCCTCGGCAGTGACTTCATGAAAGTTATGGAGCGGTTGGTCCTTTTCTTATGTAAATGTTCTGGAAGACCCGTGGAAAACAATTAGTAGACGTGAATGACTGTCACTCTCGTGTGAGAACAGGAAAGCTTTTAGAATGAATTAGGTGTAGTTTAAATCGTTACTATATATGCCGTATATGATATTATCATATTCAATTATAGTCTAATACTTAGTATATTAGTATATACTTCACACAATTGATAGTTGGTGCAGGATGAAAGTTATATGTATAAAACATATACGTGTGTGTGTGTGTGTGTGTGTGTGTGACTTGTATGCTAATAGGCTACAAATGTTTTTTCACCCCACGCATTTAGCACATGCTCACATCTCTCAGACATTTCTAGAGACATTAGATAACCCAACCTCCTTGTCCTATACAGAGACTTCAGCAACGAAAGTACTTGTAGCCTATCTTGCTGCATTTGATAATCAGCTTATACATCAACTAATACAGGAATTACAATCGATGGTGTTGAATTAAGCTATTGGCACGGAAACAACGCTTTGCCCAACATTTACATGTCACGCATACAGAATACACTCACACAAGAAAACCCATTGCAAACAAATCTTCTACACACGCTTCGTGGTTAGCCTAGGCTATAGACTGCTGTGTGTTGCAGTGAGAAACATATTGGGTTGTTCTTTTCGTGTCCAAGGTGGCCCAAAAACGCTTGGTCCATGGGTAACTGGGTCAGAGGAATGTGCTAAATGGGGTCAGGTCTGACTGAGCTTAATCCCAGGCCCGTCGGAAGGATGTGAGCACATGGTGGAGGAGTCAAGCCTTCAGTGACAAAACCAGTCCTGGACAAGATCCATTCACTACACCACACCAAATGCAGAGTATAAGCAGGAAATACAGTGTTAACCCCTGTCTGCCTCAATGTGTATGCCATTGTGAATTAAAGGCAGACGTTGGCAGGATTAAGCCTGGATCAGCATGTTTCTCAGACACGGTATGCATCCATAGTGGGCCATAAACCCCATGTGCCCCTACACATATGCTAACAGCTTTGAGGGTGTTGGGTATGACTTCTGGGTCTTCCCTCTCTGGGGTGAGACATGGTGGAGGTGACAACAGAGGGAACTAGAATAATCAGTGAAAGGGAGACAGTGTGAAGAGACGTGCACAGTGCCACAGTGGTGTGAAGTCAGCTGTGGTTCAAAGTCAGTGTGTGTGTGTGTATGTGTGTGTGTGTGTGAGTGTGTGTGATTGTGTGTCTGTGTGTGTGTGTGTGATTGTGTGTCTGTGTGTGTGTGATTGTGTGTCTGTGTGTGTGTGTGTGTGTGTGTGTGAGTGAGTGTGTGTGTGTGTGTGTGTGTGTGTGTGAATAGGGAGAGAAGGCTATCAAGCAGCTACTGTTCAGACATGGCCTTCAGATGCAACTGTTATCTATGGCAAGAACACTTCCATCTTTCATCCTTGAACAGTGGAGAAGGTTGGAAGTAGCAATCACCAAGTACCCACTTTCAGATCTCTCTTTGCTTCCTGATGCTAATCACAACATTTAGCTTTGCATCCATAATATTGATGACTGATATATAACTGCACAGTCACTAATTCCCCCAAAGCACTTTGCTTCAATTCGCCTCAGCCCCTCTGCTCCTGCTGTGATCACATCTTTAATTGGGACATCAAAATGGAAATAACACGAACATTTGGGGTTGCCATGGGGACCAGGGAGGGTAGAAAGGTGTGGGGAGGGTGGTAAATTGTGCTGTGGAATGCAGGATTGAAATAATAACGCAGACACATAATAATTCATTATGCAAAAGAGATGGAGGGGAGGATGGAAATGCGAGAGGATAAGGACACAGAGGATACAGAGAAGAGAATGAGCTTGTGAGGGGGAGGGAAAGGAGAAGGGCATGAGGGACAGAGTGTGTGTGTGAAAGGGAGGGAGGGAAGAGAGATCTGTGAAAGAACAGCTTTCATGGCTCATGGTCTCGTGTTTAGCTGGCAGGGAGACCTTCAGCAGCACAGCCATAAACCAACGGAACAGAACCGGAGCCTCCAGAGCGTCTAAGGCAACACTCCAGACTGTGATGCAGCAGCCCGACCCGGTGCGAACCACATCCCAACACCACACGGCCCTTCACCACAAGCTGTCCTCGCGTAACTTCAGCCTTCTCCCACCATAAAGCCCACCCCGACCTAAACATTTATTTATCCTTCTACCGTCACTCTGTCAGGATCCACGTTCGAGCCTTATCGCTGTTCAGTGACATCCTGTCTACAGAGCTGGCTATTCAAAGGGTGGGTGGAATTCAGTTTTACTCACAAGTAACACTGACATGTGGTTCAATAGAAATGACTGGTTACTAGTCATGAACTTTGCTGATCCTGGGTTCTTTTGGATTATTGGAATGTTTCTCACCTGGAATTCCTTTACTATGTCATTGAGATGAATGTTTAGATTAGGAATACTGTGGACAGGCTGGCTAACATTAACAACCACCTGTGTTGGGTATCAGCACCGCCCTGTTCCTGCTCCGTCTGTCTCCTTGAGATTATTTGAATGCATTATTTGAATGTTTTGGTTATTCCAACAGCCTACACTCCACGCGCATCTACTGTAACAACACCAAAGTGGGTTCAACTCAACGTCTTCATCCACCCTCGGATTTGGAGACTTTATCAATCAAACTACAGGAAATCACTTTTTGGACTGTTCAAAGATGGGTAATTTCACAATGCCGCAAAAAGTATTGATGAAACCGGTGGCAGATGAAAATCGTTATCTGCAAATCATTGTAAATGAACTGCAAATACAAAACAGAAAACAAATAAATGCATAATTATACACATCCTTTAGTCAATGTTTGGTTGTCACACCTTTTGCAGTAATTAAAGCGGTCCATTTATTTGGATAAGTCTCTGCAAGCTTTGCACATCAGGACACAGAAATGTTCGCTCATTTGTCTTCGAGCTCAATCAAGCTGGATGGGAATCATTTCAATTTTTAACCTCTTTCCAGATATTCTAAATCGGCTTTGACTGAACATAGAATGTTTTGTTTTTTGGCCACTCCAGTGTGGCTTTCGCTGCATGTTTGGGTTCATTGTCCTGCTGGAAAATGAATCTTCTCCCAATTCCCAGGTCTCTTGGAGACTTCAATAGGTTTGCTTGCACAAATTCTCTGTACTTTGCCATTTTGCATTCCACCTTCACAAGCTTTTCAGACCCTGACAAAGAGAAGCATCCCCACAGCAAGATGCTGGCCCACCATGCCTCACAAAAGCAATGATGGATTACATCCAAACTCTGGTGGATGTTAATGTAGATTACTGAAGTATTTTTTTTTACAGAATTAACATTGTAGGAAATGGGAGGGCTCTTATCTCACATGTCTTGTAGAATTTGCCTTGCTTGACTTCAGCAACCTAAGAAAATAGAAAAGTGAATTGTATTTTTCCATTGTGACATTTAAGAAATAAATAAGAAATACAATCCAAAACAATTATCTGAACTCAACTGCATATTTTGCTTGATTTCACTTTCAAGGTGATCTGACTCATAAAAAAAACAATAACCATCTAAAGAGTAACTCTGATATAGTGCAATGATGGTCGCACACACAGAAACAGCGTTTCAATCTGAGCTGGAGCTAGGTCAGAAACATTGTATATTTTTGTGCATCTGAGTAAAATACTATGCTTCTTTACTTTGTGTCTGTACCGCCTGGTTACTGGGTTTATTTTTATTCAGCTCTTTATCATCAGGATGTGGCTTGTATAAACATTTTACGGTTTGGTGATTGAACACAATATGATTTTACCATTTATGTTTAATGGCTATCATTAAGATCTCAGATTTTTTTTCATCAGATACAACAATGTAATATTTGGAAATATTTATGTTTTTCCAGAGAGATGTTTTCCACTGCGGTGATTTCTTTGTATGGTTATGTGATCATTTTGCATCGTCATCCACCCTATACAGTTAATATGTTTAAAATGGCACAAATAACCACAAAGAATTGCTTTATTTGTCTTTGTTGTTATCAAGATAATAGTGCTGCCACAATCAACTTCAACACGACCACATTGGCCTTCTTTTCCACAAAGGAATTACCATGGCTTAATGTATGAAAATTCACTCAACAACTTTGTCAAGTTTTGCGACATTTGTGGGAAGCGTTCAACCACATTTGTCCCATTTGTCTCTGAGATTGGCAGGCCACAGCATATTACTGGTGTGACAACGGCTCACCTATGAATCATCTCATGAAAGGGATGTGGTCCATGGGCTTTGGAAAAACTAATGATTCACTAGACAATGTTGATATACGATGCCGTCTGAAAGTATTCAGAACCCTTCACTTTCTCCACATTTTGTTGTTATAGTTGCCTATCATTGATTTACTAAAGAACAAATGCAATCTGTCTACACACAATAACTTGTACTGACAAAGCAAATTTGCGCCATATCTCATAATTATTCTGACACACAATTCAGTACTTTATAGATCACAGATTCAAATCTTCTTGGGTATAACCCTTTTCTATACTGGAAAAATGGTTGTCCTTCTGACAGGTTCTTCCATATCTGCAGAGGAACACTGAAGCTCTCTTAGAGATGCTATTGGGTTCTTGGTTCTTCTGGCAAAATTCCTCTATTTTGCTGGATGGTCAGAAAAAGAGTCTTGGTGGTTCTGAATGTCTTAAATTTTACAATGACAAAGCAATTTTTCCCCCAATAATCCTCCCCAAGTCTATGGCTCAATACAATATACAGAGTTCCTTAGACGTCATGGCTTCGATTTTGCTTTGACTGTAATGCCAGGGCAGAGACGTAGAGCATTGGTATGATTTGGAAGGTTGACAGTTCCAGGCATGGGCAAGACAGAAGGCAGAGTCAAAAAAGCAGGCCAGGGGTCAAAACCCATAATACAAAATAGAGATGCAACGGTACAAAGGGGTTACAAAACAGAACTGAACTAAATAGGAACTACTAGCAAGCAGGTGAACATAAACAGGCGAAACCCATCATGACTTACACAGGGAAGAAGGATGCATTCAAAAACAGTGAAACAATGTTACAAAACAAAACCAAAACAAAAGAACAAACATAGGCAAACACCAGACCTCACACTGATGTGCACTGTGAAGTGTGGGACCTCATTAACAGGTGAATAATGTGAAAAGTATGTATAAACAATAGAATCTTCCAAAAGTGGACCCTCAAGAATGATAAGAGGACACAGTATGTATCATGAAAAAGGTTCTGAATACTTATTCAGTATTAAGTCTATAACACAACACAATGCAGAGAAAGCAGAGATGTCCAAAAACGTACCCAAAGCACTGTATTGACTAGAGAATTATCCAGTTTACATTGACAATGTATTTTTCACACAGATGTATTTGTATATTATCATAGCTGACCAAGTAGCGGACTGTGTTGAAGGGGCCACACGGCACAATCTAAGATTATTGCAAATTACCTCGCTAGTATGAATACATTGTTTTTGAAATGTAAAACTGTTTCCAATAAAGCATTGGGTATTTTAAAGTCACATAATGTTGAACACATTATCATGATTAGGCAGTGGCACCATGTCTATCTCTCCCCATTGCCCCTTGCTGAATTGAGAGAGTGGACAGATAGAGATATGTGGTCAGCAGTTACCAACGTCTTCTACGTCATTCTCTGTGTTGAAGAGACAGGACAGCTCTATTTGGTCAATTGTCTGTATCTATTCTGATGACACTAGATCCTAATTTCAAAACTTTAAGCAAAGCTGGACTACTTCAGTGAAGGCTGGGACCACTATCAACATAATACACTAATATTAATACATTTAATTTACTGTATTATATCTGTACTGCTGATTGCACTTCCTGGGTTAGATGACTCCATTTCATTGTCCTAATGTTTGCACTCTGTGTGGTGACAATAAAGTTGAATCGAATCTAATTAACTGTGGGAGGTAGGACATTCTTACCACAAATCTTTTTGTAATGTTACTAGCATAACAGTCCTGTGTGGAATATCAACTTTAAGGTTATGATTAATACGTTTTATTGATGGTGGTGGTCTAACACACTGCTCCAGAATGTACCATACTGGACGTGTTCAGTTGGGAACAAGTCTATTGAGTTTTGGTGCCTCCGGTTATGGCTTGTGGTTACCACCATTCAGTGATTCAACTGCGTCATCATATCCACACAGACTTATAACCGTCAACCTGACGGAAGGTGTTTCCAAGTCACCGTTTGGAAGCACTTGCTTTCAAGTATACTTTGTATGCCTTAAATATTTCCTTGAATTCTAGCGGGTAAAGGTTCATGTCTCCCCACCCGTCTTAGTAAAAAGCTAAGGGATAATTACAGTTTTGTCATGTTTAAATGTATAGACATACCATCCATGCTATGAAAGTGATAGTTTTAACAATTTTTTTGTATTTGTTTTAAGTGACTTTGTTTATAAACATTGGACTGAATCAAGTGTATATTGGGTTCTGAAAGGGTGTGGTGGTAGATAAAGTTCATGATGCATTCATAAATAATATTATACACGAGTCACTGGGCACATTTCAAGCAACTGTATTTTGCCCCCGTTTTACTTCAATTTCCCTGGATTTCACATGAACAAAAACAGCACTAAAGCTTTTGGCAGATTCATCAGCAGTTTCCACCCAGCAATATTTCAGTAAGAACTTTATCAGCATTTAATTACTGGAAACTGGTGGTGCTGTGATAGGAAGCAGAGCCAGTAGACGCCAGTTGTCAGGGCTATTTTGGTGTCTGTTCTTAGTGTGCTGTGGTCTTTATTTGATTTTGGTTTTATTCATTTATTTCTGGAACTCTAATACTTGGGCAGCATGAGGACTCAGTTGTAAAAATCACTCCAGTCTGGTGACACACACGTTAATTTACTGTGCATTCAGAAAGTAGTATTCAGATCCCTTCACATTTTTCACATTTTGTTATATTACACATTTAAATTCGTATTCAGACCCTTTGCCGTGATACTAGTAACTGAGCTCAGGTGCTTCTTTATTCCATTTATCATCCTTAAGAAGTTTTGATAAATTAATTAGAGTCCATCTGTGGTAAATTTAATTGATTGCACAAGATGATTTGGAAAGGCACACATCTGTCCATATAAGGTACCACAGTTGACAGTGCAAAAACTATTTCAGAGTAAAAACCAAGCCATGAGGTTGAAGAAATTGTCTGTATATCTCTGAGACAGGGTTGTGTCAAGGCACAGATCTGGGGAGGAATACCAACAAATATTTTCAACATTGAACATCCTTGATATTACAGTGGACTTCAACATCTTCAAATGGAAGAGGTTTATAATCACCAACACTAGAAAAACTAAGCAATTGGGGGAGAAGGACCGTGGTCAGTGGAGGTGACCAAAAATTCTGTTGCCTTTCTGACAGAGCTCCAGAGTTCTAGTGTGGAGAAGAGAGAGTCGTCCTAAATAACAACCACTTCTGCAGAACTCCACCAATCGGGCCTTGATGGTAGAGTGGCCAGATGGAAGCCACTCAGTAAAACTTGTCAGAATCGAGGGAAAGATAAACAGAGCAAAGTACAGATCCATGATGAAAATCTGCTCCAGAGCTCTCCGGGGTACATTTTAATCTTCAAACAGGACAACAACCCTAAGCACAGAGTGAAGAGAATGCAATTAATTCTACCAATTAACTCACCTGGTAGATTTAGTTTTTACAAATATTGAAAGAATGAGATTTATTGGAGAGAGCTGTTTTCATTATTTTTGCTTTCTCATGAAACTTGGTAATGGGTCCCACACAAGTTGAACACATGCTCCATTACTTGAAGATGATAAAGACTGAGCAATATTGTAATTTTGTGGAATACTTAAACAATAAGGCATGAGGGAGTGTGGTCTATGGCCAATATACCATGGTTAAGAGCTGTTCTTACGCACAATGTATCACTTGCCTAAGAACAGCTTAATCTGATTACAAACTGGTCACAAAGACAATAAGAGCAGCAGAAATTGCTGTGATGTCACAATCTTGGTATAAGGTCTCATACACAATGGCTATCAGCCAGTCAGCATTCAGAATTCTTCTGCAATAAGGATTAATCATTCATTCAATCATTCATCCAAAATCTACAAAAAACTAACTTTTCTTAATTTACCCAAAAGATTATGTGTAAAAATTCACAATTATTTTTGCACCCACACTTTGAAATCAAAGCTCCATCGCCAAATTTGACAGTTCATAAAATGTTCTTTCAATGCAAAACCAATTGCTCTATTTTTGGCCAAAGAGCTCTATTTTTCTTTCGTATCATGATAGCACTCCACTCAGTTCCAAATCCACATGCATGCTGTTTAGCAAACTCCATTTTGCTTACAATTATTGGGTGCTACTTTTTGGAGACATTTCTAAAAAAAGATATTGGCATCAAGTTGCCATCAAATAAAAGATTTGGAGACTCCAAGAAGCAGCCAAATTCTGTATTTCTTCAACTGTGGCCCTCCGAATATTTTTTTCCTCGTAAAATATTCCTCACTCTGGGGCCAAGATGAACCAATGTCCTCTACAAGGCAGGTTTACCAATGTCCTACTGTTTCTTTACTTATTGTGTTGTAGTGATATGTGGTATATGTTGGTTTTTGGGGTCAATGTTTTGTACCATTGCAAGGACAAAGACAACTTAAACACTCTCAGCAGTACCAGCTGTTTCAGCCCCTGAAGAATTAATGATGAGCAATGTAAGGTAGACAGGTCAATTGCATAGAATCGCTCAGACTCAGAGTCTTCCATTTTATTTAAATGAAATTCAGAGGCATGTAGAGGGAGAAAGACAGTGGAATGTTTGTCCAGACTTCAAAGACCACAGTTATAAGCTGCACATCCTCTTACTTTATCTGATGACAGAACGAGAAAAACAACATTTGAGATGAACATAACACTGCTAGTGGAGAGAAAGAAGTTGTGACCTTGCAATGATTTGTTTTATGCAAATCAGTTGCAGTAATTATACTCAGAATAATGTTTTCATTAATAATTTCATTTCAAATGTAAAAATAAATAAATAGATATGGCTAAAAAGAATGAAATTTGTAGGGATCATTGGCTTTGAAATGCTTAATATTACTGTTTTGGAAGATATTTTCCCCTTCTTCATCTCTGACCAGAAAAGAAAATATTTACTGTAAGAAATCAGTGAAAAATTTATCATTGCCCTATTTTCTCAGTAGACTCTCAGCTTTTTTGACAACAGATTTGAAATGCGCCTTGAACTTCACATGTTAGTACTCTTGGGCCCTTTCATACAGAAATGAAGCACTACAAACATTAACTACAAATTACAAAATGTCATTTGAATTCTAATGTTCCACCTAGAGGTGAAGGCTCTAAAAAATAAGACCCGTGTGCCATTAGAGGCAATCCAACTCTCCAGCTGTGGAGACAACTACATAGGATTATTAGTGACCAGGCAGACGCAAGTTCAGGAAGCAGGTGGAGGATCTGGGACGCCAAGTCTGCTTGTACCCACTCAGGCTGCATTTCCCTAATGGGTAAGATCCTCACATCCCACCCAACTGCACCACCTGTTGTAGCGCCTCTGGGGAAGGACAGAAAGAGATTGATTTCAATATAAATTATAGTGTTTGTAACAACTGAAAAATAATGAAAATAAGTGAAAGAAAGGGACACTGATGAAATGTGAACAAACAGTTTCAATGAACTTGCCATGGTACTCTGCGAGTTGACACTTCAGCCCCTAACTATCCATCATCTCTTTAATTCTGCTTTGTCCGTATGATGGGGTCATGAACGGTTTAGATATTAAACTGAAGAAATTCCAATTCCAAATCGCAGCATGCAAAGAAATAATGGGTCAGAAAACGAGTCAGTATTTGATGGGACCACCATTTTCATGCAGCACAATACATCTGTTTGGCACATAGGTCATCAGACAGTTGATTGTGGGTTGTGCAATGTTTTCCCATTACCATTCAGTTGCAGAGTAATATTTTTTGATATTGGAAACTGGAATATGCGGCGCGTACATGTTGATTCATAGCATCCCAAACATGCTCAGTGGGTTACATATCTGGTAAGTACACAGGAAGAACAGGGAAATCGGCAGTTTTTAGGATTTGTGTACTGATACCTAAGACATGGAGCCATGCGTTTTCGTGCTGAAACATGACTGTGGTGAATAAATGGCACAACATTAAGCCTCAGGATCTCATCATGGTATCTCTGTGCAGTCAAACTACCATCAATAAAATGCAATTATGCCACTTCATCTAAAAGTGACCTCACCCTGTGATATCTCCCCAGCAGCCAAAGTGCCAATCAAAATTAGGTTTGGGTGTTGAATGGGCCATTTTGCAAGGATAAGATTTTACGAGGCTAGGTTAAGATATCACTTTTATTTTGTATTCTAAAACAATTATTTGTTTGCCAGGTGGTATTTTTCAGATTGAAATACATTTCAGATGATCATGTGACCACAGTGGTGCTTTAAAATGCTGTCATAGACGATAAACACAAATTGGGCTCAGCTGTAGGCTCTCTTAAAAGGGTCTCTTATTTAAGTTTTCAATTTCTGAGGCTCGTCTTTTGCATTCAGGTTGTCTTACGTAACCCCTTTTTGAGCTTCTACATCCTGAGAAGCAGGTGAAAATAAACGTAACAATATTTTAACAACCCATCAGTGGAGATCCTAACTGTAAATATTATGTAAAACCTTTAGCAAAATGTTGGTTACAGCTTGTAGGGTATCTATAGATGGATATTTGGATTCTTAAAATAAAGTTTAATTGAAATGTAGAATCTCAAGTATTTGACCACGGCTGCTCCAGTAACGAAAATATAAATAAAATATATATTTTTTGAAAACTGCACTCAAGTGTTTCATAGATATTATGGCTGTTATTTTGCAATCCTCCATTTTTCTGTTCAGAATGATTATCACCCAGTGTTTTCTTTGTTTACCGAACCATAACTAGTAGCCAGACAAGTTGGAACCTGATTCTGGATTGTGTGAACCAAGGTGTGGCGCCAAAGCAGCACTTGGCCATGATTCACACAATTGTACAGCTACAGCATTCAGGTCACAAACAACATTATCAAAACTGATAATACATACAGCTCAAAAGTTTGCATACCCTTGGAGACTTACAGCTCTGGAAATAATTAAGAGACCACTGCACCTTTTTCTTTCCTTTCCAAAAAAATCTAAAAGGAAGGTTATGAGTGAGGAAGAGAAGGGTTAGTATGAAGAAACCACTGCAAATTGAAAGCTTCTGTTCCTCACGCTAAATGTTCCTTTTCAACTTTTTTGGGAAGAAAAAGGTGCAGTTGTCTCGGAATTTTCTTTTATTTCTTATGGGATTAACATTCAACTGTAGGGCATAACAATCATAAAACAAAACATAGCAACAAAGAAAAAACTGAACTGTTCAAAAGTCAGCATTCCCTTAGTTCTTAATACTGTGTATTGCCCCCTTTGGCATCAATGACAGTGTGCAGTCTTTTCTAATAGTTGTCTTTGAGGCCCTGAATTCTTTGGTAATAGCTGCCCATTCATCTTTGCAAAATGCCTCCAGGTCATGCAAAGTCTTTGGTCGTCTTGCATGAACCGCATGTTTGAGATCTCCCCAGAGTGGCTCGATGATATTCAGGTCAGAGATTCTGATGGCCACTTACCTTTTTCTGCTGTTACCACAAGAGGGTCAACTTGGCCTTGTGCTTAGGGCCATTGTCATGCTGGAAAGAGTGCCCCATGCGCAGCTTTCGTGCAGAAGAATGCAAATTGTCTGCCAGTATTTTCTGATAACATGCTGCATTCATCTTGCCATCAATTTTCACAAGATTCCCTGTGCCTTTAGAACTCACACACCCCGAAAACATCAGTGAGCCACCACCATGCTTCACAGTGGGGATGGTATTCTGTTCACGATAGGCCTTGTTGACCCATCTCCAAACAAGACTTTTGACATTTTTAATTTCCTTTTTCATCTTTATGAAGATCCATTTCCTTGTTATGCAGGTCTATTGACAGTTATTTTCTGCTCCCCATGGTTCAGTATCTAGTCTGCTCTGTACATCCACATGAGAGCTAACAAACGTATCGACTATTCATACACAGACACTAATTGCAATTTTAAAAGCCACAGGTGTGGGAATTTAACCTTTAATTGTAATTTTCACCCATGTGTCCCCCCTTGTGTATCTGTAACAAGGCCAAACATTCAAGGGTATGTAAACTTTTGATCAGGGCCATTTGGGTGATTTCTGTTATCATTATGATGTAAAAAGGAGCCAAACAACTATGTAATAATATATGATCACTATCCTTAAATAAAAGACTGTTTTTCGCGTGATCAGTCATATTTTCAAAATCAATGACAGAATTTCACAATTTCTGCCAGGGCATGCAAACTTATGAGCACAAACCTATTATATACTATATTAATATATTGGCCTATACATTTTAAATTACCTATATATCTTTATTTTTTTCAATATATGCAATTCAAAACCAAATCTAATAGACCTAAACCACCCCCAAACAGATTATGAATTATGCATAGTGAATTAGGAGCAATAACTAATAATGTCACGCTCTAACTCAACAACAACAAACTAAAACAGGCAACTAAAATCAGTAAGAAAATGCAAAACCATTTAGCATTATAATGGTGATGCCTATATGAATATATGGCCTGCCTGATAGCGGACAGGAGCGTCAGTGGTATGGAGCATGGGGTGTGTAGACAAACAGCAATGTCCTCTCAAATACCAGTCTAGAGTTTTAGGCCTGGTGCTGTGATAGGGTGTAACACAACTGTTTATCAAATGTTTCCACTAAGAGCTCCCGTTTATTATGTGAGATGAGGCAGGCTGCCTCTAACTTTGAGAGAAACTTACTTGAGCATACTGTACTGTCTGAGGTTCAGATCAACAAATTGTTCCCAGACAGTTTGTGTTTGTGTTCAAATCAAATTTGACTGGCCTATTTCATTCGGTAAACAATAGCTGAACAATTTTAGGGTGTGTTAAGTAGTAATAAAAGTAGCATAGTGGTCAGGGTAGGCTACTCAACATAAACTACAATAGATATTTTTTATGAGCCACTAGATTATTTTGTAAACTTGTAAACTTGCGAAATTTGCTAGTTTTAGCTGCCACATTCCGATTTAAGAAAATACAGATTACATTTGGGCAATTCAAACAGGGTCCAATATATTGTTTTACTATGTTATGTCAGGTAATTACAGTATGGGGACAAGAAAAAAACAAGTTGTGAATTGGAGACTATCTTAAGGATGTATACTCTATAATCATTGCAAACTCTTTATAGGAGCTATTAATTCTCCACATTTCTATAAAAATTTGAAATCTTAAAAAAAAGTTGGTAGATTGTAGCCTAGTCCATCTCCTCCCCATAATATTTCATTTTCATAGTCATGGACACTTTTTGTAGGAGGTATTACATTTCCAAATTAATTAAAAAAATTAAGTGAAGTTAATGGAGCTGGAAATGTGTTTTGTGCCAATGAATAAAACATCGCCAACATGTGTCAGTATAAAAATATTGCACATTGCTGTTAATAGATTTCAATTTCCAACTGAGTTACAGAGTAAATGAAAAGATTACATTCTCATCCATAATCTACCAACGACTCTTGAAATTGCACTGCTCAAATGTGCACGTAGTGTCAATTACAATGTATAAAGGATAAATGTTGCTTGGTGAGCTCTTTTTTCATGGCTCTATTCATCTAAAAGAGATGGCTCATTTAAAACTGACATTCATGATGCGAATCTTCTGTTCCACCACATCCCAAAAGTGATCTATTGAATTGAGATCTGGTGACTGTGGAGACCATTTGAGTACAGTGAACTTATTGACATGTTCAAGAAACCAGTTTGAGCTTTGTGACATGGCGCGTTATCCTGCTGGAAATAGCCATTAGAAGATGGGTACACTGTGGTTTTAAAGAGATGGACATGGTCATAAGCCACACTCAGGTAGGCTGTGTGGCTGTAATGGTGCTAAACTGGAACTAAGGGGCTCAAGGTTTTTCAAGAAAATATCCCTTACACCAGGCTGGATGCATCCATGCTTTCATGTTGTTTATGACAATTTCTGAGCATACCATCTGAATGTCGCAGCAGAAATCGAGACTCCTCAGACCAGGCACTGTTTTTCTAATCTTGCATTGTCCAATTTTGGTGGGTCCATACAAATGGTTGCCTCAGTTTTCTGTTCATAGCTGACAGAAGTGACACGCGGTGTGGTCTTTCGCTGCTGTAGAACATCTGCTTCAAGGATCGACATGTTGTGTGTTCAGAGATGCTCTTCTGCATACCTTGGTTGTAACAAATGGCTATTTGAGTTACTGTTGCCCTTCTATCAGCTTGAACCAGTCTGGCCATTCTCCTCTGACTTCTGCCATCAACAAGACATTTTCATCCAGAGAACTGCTGCTCAATGGATATTTTCTCTTTTTAGGACCCTTCTCAGTAAACCCTAGAGATGATTGTGAGGGAAAATCCCAGTAGATCAGCACTTTCAGAAACACAACCATGCTATGTTCAAAGTCATTTCAATCACCTTTGTTTCCTATTCTTATGCTTGGTTTGAACTTCAGCATATCATGTTGACCATGTCTACATGCATTGAGTTGCTACCACGTGATTTGCTGATTAGATATTTGGGTTAATGGGCATTTGAAAAGGTAAAACACACACACTGAGGCAAGGAGAGTGCACTGCAGCACAGCTTGTTATCAGGTTTTCATACATAGTCAACCAGTTATCTCTACACGAGAACAGAGTAATTGTGTATTTTTCCACATACACACTTCCTCCAATAATGAATACATTCTGCCATGCCCTACCTCTCTCTTTCTGCCAGTTCAGTTGAAGTAGATTCTTTTTGTATCTGTCATTTGTTAAACGTATTCAAATACATTTCGGTTTAGGAGACGTAACATTCAAATAATGCATGTCTGAAGTGTACAATTCATGGAGTGGTAAATTCAGATTTACTCCCATTTTGGCATGGAAGTGTAATTCTATTATCACGGCTGGTAAATGACTATTGTGTGCTAACTGGTTTGCCTATTCATGAGTATGACGTGTCGTTACAATATTATTTCGAACGTTTCCTTTAGAGGAAGGTAAAATTGTACTCAGTCCTTACCTCGGGAGCTGATTAAGATACTTGAAAACACGACACTACCTCCACACAATTCAGGTTATTTGTAGCAAAACCTTTTATCATAATTTTGATGTAATTCATTTTAGATGCAGTACAACGTTTACTAGCCAGTTAATAATACAGGCCGAGTTTTTGCTAGCTAAAGTTGTTAGCATCGCTAGCTAATCTATTCTATGACAATTTTGCCATCTGATGTTAGCCTAAATGTTGCCTAAATATTAGCCTACTTTAGCCATGTTGTCGTATTTGCAAATTCCAATGGCGTGATTTAGACGAAATGGTAATTAGCTCATGTTTAAAGCCCCATTCAATTTAGGGTTATAATGGCTGTGGTGTGAATAGAAAGTTAGTGACCATGGCAACAACGCGAACTAGTGACGGAGGTGCAACATATGAATAAAAGAGAACGAGTTACTCAGCTTCATAGATGTACAGATATATTACTACAGAAGACTGATCAAGCTAACCAGAATACCTCAACATTTTTGTCAAACCCGGGCAGGCTTACTCAGTCTATCTCGTTAGAATTAAAATGTTATCGTATCATAAAACATATATACGTCCATTGTATTAACAAATCAATTACCTTGATTATGTTGCGGAAAAGGCAAATGAAACCTTGATCAGGCACACTGCGCTTTTTGTGACTTAAAGATCTGCCCTCGTGTGAACCTTGACCCGCGTGTGAATTGCAGTGTTTTTAGAGAACCCTCTGGAAACCCCATGAATTCACACATTTGGCGGGTCAAATGCCTTGTGAGTTTCTGCTCGCTTGCATGTTTTGCCACCGGTAACTTAAAAACATTTTTGGGGGCTTTTATTGTCGAAAGTATGCATGTGTTAGGGCAATACAGAGTGTATCTCATGTGTTAGGCCTAATCACGCTGGAAGCCAATATAGAGTGAATCTCAGCTCACGCCCATTAGTCATCCCCGGCGCATACCCACAGGTACATAGACCACACACATATATACCTCTAGTGGACTGGCTATATAGCAATTTTACAATGCTCAAAGTACTTCACATTTTAGGGGGCTCATCTCACACACAATGCAGTGTCATGTGGTCAGGCTTTACTGAACAAACAACACGAACACGCGCGCTTCCATATCTACATATCTATGCGGAAGCATCTTTTTTGTTTCATATCCTAAAGGGAAAGGTGGGACTCGAACTCCCCTGGGCGTCAGCAGGGAAGAGAGCAAGGGAAAATAGTGATGGTGGAAGAGGAAAAGCAAAATACATTTGGGAAAACAACAAACCACACAAGAAAATGAAGAGACACTAATAAGAGGTGGCTGTGGGTTCAGTGAAGACTGTCGAGAAGTATTCTGGAAAAATTATACACGAGCGCCCCCTTAAGGCCAACATGGTTGCCCTTTTTCATCCAATGCTGAGGACAAACCATACAGTACCTATACAGTTCCCTCGCCTGTCCCTAAAAATAACTTACAACAATCAGCACAAACAAAATGGTGACATGACACTTGCTTTTTTCTTCAGAAATCTTATTTTAATACATTTTTATTGTTTTTATAGCTAATTTACAACAAGCGATTCACTGAAATGAAACCTTAGTTTGCTTGATATTGTCATTGTTAAATATCTCTTGCAAGATAAATCATTTTAAACATATTTTAGGCATCAGTTGACTTTGTTGTAAGTCATCATCCATCTTTTCAGTAAAAATGAATATATATTTTATTTAGGATTATCACACTATGATATGAATGACCGAGACAGAATAAGAAATACATTTGATTTTTCAAAAAAAAGAAATTGATAACATATTATTATTCCATTCATGTAGAGTGTGTGGGTGTGTGTGTTTGTGTTTGTCTTTGTGCATGAGCATAAGAAGTGCTTATATCTTTAGCCTCTGTGAGTTGCGTGTGTGTGTGTGTGTGTGTGTGTGTGTGTGTGTGTGTGTGTGTGTGTGTGTGTGTGTGTGAGAGAGAGACCCACCCATAGTGATGTGTTCCTGTGTGTTTGAGGGGATAGCAGGCCTGTGGGCTGAGGTCTCAGGCTATGTTGGTTTTGTCACTGTCCCATCAGCAGTATGCCTGGCCAGCCACCCCAATCCCCTCACAACTTCAACAACTCTGTATTTACAACAGTTCTGGCCAGTTCCCCAAAACTAAATTTTATCAAAAGTGAAAGAAAAATGAATACAAAAAAATATAAAGATTTAAACAGGGATTAAAACGTAAACAATGAAAGCAGTTAATAATAAATAATCAGTCCAAAACATGTAACATTTCTCACTGGGAATAGCAAGTAAGGCAAAATTAAAGACAATAAATATGAACGGTCACTTCCACAAGTAACTTCACTCTTTTACACGTCAAATAATAGTTCTAAACAAATGTTTAATTAAATACAAACTAGTGTCTGTAAACCTCTGGAATCCATACTCTTATTCTCACTCCCTCTCTCTATCCATCCCTGTATAAATGCTGTCAGTGCAAACATATTACTCTACTGATGTCTGTGACGACATCCAAACCCAGTCTCATTGCATATCATCATAACACTATTGCACAAAATCTCATTTGCATGGCATTTGCACATGCAGCCACACACACACACACACACACACACACACACACACACACACACACACACACACACACACACACATCCCTTACTCTTCCATACTCCCCCATAATTTTGGACTGCTGCATTATACTGTAGCTTAATTCCTAACCCCCGGGCCAATGGGAAGTGAGATGCTGCACCGAGGCTCATTATAGTGATTAGTATGTCTTTGCGTGTCAGGACTGTGTAGTGGAAGGGCAAAGTCAACGACTAAAACAAACTCTCAAACACAAGAGGAACATTACCCAAAGAAAGCAAATGGAATATTTTTGTCCAAGAGATGTCACATTTCACAGGCTCTACCTCCTGTTAGAAATTGTCATTAAAAATATATATTTGTATAGGCCATTTTGTCTCGTTAAACGTGTTATATATACGTAGCCTTAATTTGTGAGGAAACAAAGAGGGAAAGAAAGGCAGCGAGAGTGGACGGGAGGATGGATCGATCCTCACATATTCTAAACACACACACACACACACCACTGCTCAGAGTGGTCAGTGAGAACACAGCGTGTGTGTGTGTGTGTGTGTTGATGAGGGCCTTTTTAGGAAGAGTGGTCAGAGTCGGCTGCGAGGCTCTTTAACACGATAGGCGCTGAAGCTAAAAATCTGCTTTTGTGCCTTGAAAGAACATTGGGCCTGGGATCTGCCGTTACAAACAGGTCTGCCATTGTTTCTGGAGCAGTGTCTGGTGGACTAGAACGGCAGCACGGTATGGCTGGCTGACTGTGCATCAAAGAAAAGACCTGGTTATACATGAGGTCTTCCATTGTCTATACACACAGTGAGTTTAGCACACAAGACAGACTCCTGTTGCTATGGAAGGGCCACTCTGCCCCGCTTAGATATGAACCCCCCGACCCGACCCCCCCACTTAATATCAATGTGGCGGGGTTTTACGGTGAGACAGGTGGCACCTCTTCCATTGACCTCCCCTCGTCCCTCCGCTTATCCCCCTCCTTGTCCGTTCATCGAGTCATCTTCTCTGAGCCGTTGTTTTCCGCGCCTCCCTTCTGCACTCTTTGAGGACACATGCACAAATTCAGCACTTGTTGTTTCTTTTCATTTCGCTGCTTTCCAATGTCCCTTTCAACGCTTCTTGTGGGCGACTGAGGGAATGCCAGTCTTAGTTAGTGGGGTGCCGTTCGTACACTGAGCTGGACGAGAAGCTCTTCCAGGTCAGAGGTACTCGAGGTGGTGTGTGTCCATCCGTGGTCTATAAACTCCTCTCTCTCTGTCTCTCTCTCTCTCTCTCTCCTTTTAATGTCCTGAATAGAGAGAGAGTTGACAGGGGAGGAGAGAAGGCTGAGGGCGATCAAAACGAAGGAATCAGAGAGCTGCGGGTATTTCTGGTGACGGTGGGGATGTCAAGGGCAGAGACGGAGAGAGAGACGGAGAAAGGGGGTGATGGTGGTATGTTACCCTGTGCTTATCCCGGGGTCCCCCCACCCCGCTCCCGCCCGGCCACTCCCCTTCTCTCCAGTTTCCCTCAATACTGAGCCCACACTGAAGATACTGTACGTTTACTGACTAAACCCTGTCCCGGTCTGTCTCACTCTCCCTTGTCTCACTCTCCCTGTCTCACTGCCTGTCTCTCTGTTGGTGGAATTTTGTGTCGCTGTCTACACTTGTCCTTCTGTCTTTGTGTGTATGTGTGTGTGTGTATCTGCGTGTGTGTTTGTCTGTGTCTCACGGTGTCCGTCTCTCTGCCTCTCTGAGCGCTGGCAGGGCTGGAGGGCTGACCGGTGGAGGGAAGTGGAGGACGCGGCGGCGGCGGGGCGGGAGGAGGGGCGGGGAGGCGTCTTCACAGCCTCTCCCGGGTGGGGATCCAGATGTAAGGCCCCGACTGCTCCTCGATCACCGTCTTCACCTTGTGGTAGACCTCCTCGAAGCTGTCGCCTTCAACCACGGCTGGAGAGTGAGAGAGACGGGGAGAGAGGGGGGGGGAGGGAGAGGGAGAGAAGGGGAGATAGAGTGAGGGGGTGGAGATGTGGGGAGTGTAAGAGGGGGAGAGAGAGTGCGTCATGTGGAGTATCTTCACAGGCCATTGTCAACATGAGTGTGATGGTCGTCTCCGGTCCCTCGTGGGGTGAGAGGTTAACACGCTCCTGCTCGGTTGAAGTGAGGGTCACAGGGTTACCTGAGAAGCATTCTAGGAAGTCCTGTTCCAGTTTGAGAGCGCGGTCCATGCCCTTCCTTGCCTGCTCCTCTGTCAAACGAGTATTGATCTCTCTGCAAAACAACAAAAACACACAGTAAACACAATGGATAGCTTTTGTGTGTGAGTGTGTGTGTGTGTGCGTGGTATGTGTGTACATACAGGACATTCTCCAATGATTTGGGCCGCACAAAGATGGCGATGGGGTGGAGCTGAGCGGCCTGTAGTCTGCGGACCGCGTTGGCAGAAACGTCCAGTATGCAGTGCTTCCCCTGCTACTCAGACAGCACAGAAGAGAGAGATGGGGGGAAGAAGGGGGAGACCCGGCAAAGAACACAGGGAGGAGATCCAATCAGCCAGATCCTATTACAAGCCAATCAATACAAAACAACAGCTGTTGTTGTGAGCATGTTAAATAATGTAGAGGAGACTAAAGCAATCCACTCTACAGTTAACTCAGAATGAAAACATATTTGACCAGAAAAATATTACAGTATGACATTAGATAATACCACTTTCCTGTCATCCTAGTATAAAACTTTATCTCATTGATGATTCAGCACATTAATGGGGTAGTGGTACTGGGTTAATGTTACTGGGGTTAGGGTTACTGGGGTTAGGGTTACTGGGGTTTGGCTTTCTGGGGTTTGGCTTACTGGGGTTAGGGTTACTGGGGTAGTGTTACTGGGTTAATGTTACTGGGGTTAGGGTTACTGGGGTTAGGGTTACTGCGGTAGTGTTACTGGGTTAATGTTACTGGGGTTAGGGTTAATGCGGTAGTGTTACTGGGTTAATGTTACTGGGGTTAGGGTTACTGCGGTAGTGTTACTGGGTTAATGTTACTAGGATTAGGGTTACTGGGGGTTGTCTTACTGGGGTAGTGTTACTGAGTTAATGTTACTGAGGTTAGGGTTACTAGGGTAGTGTTACTGGGTTAATGTTACTGGGGTTAGGGTTACTGGAGTAGTGTTACTGGGTTAATGTTACTGGGGTAGTGTTAATTGGGGTTAGTGTTACAGGATACTGAGTTGAAGTTATTGGGTAAGGATTACGGGGTTTGGGTTACAGGGTTGGGTTATCTAATCTGTACCTGCTCAGCCACCTCGCGGACGCTCTGGACACTGGTGCCATAAAGGTGGCTGTTGTACTGGCCCGCCTCGATAAAGCGGTGGCTCTGGATATCCTTCTCCATCTGCTCCCGCGAAGACACAAAGTGGTAGTCGCGCCCGTCCACCTCGTAGTCACGCTTGGGTCGCGTGGTGTCTGTGGGGGAGGGGCCAAGACATCAGCAACCGGTCAATAGATCAGGGTAAACCAATGAGGTGAGCTGGTAATGGGTTAATCTGTGATGGGTCAACACTTACGAGGGACACAGGATCCAAACTTGTCAGGAAACTCAGACAGCAGGTCATCATTCACCCTGTCCTTTATGGGACCCAATATTATGATGGGCCTGGCATAGTGGACTATATGGGAAGAGAGAGGACAGAGGGGAGAGGAGAGAATAATAAATAAGGGGATCAATTGGACTTGGAATGTTAAGAAATATAAGAAGGTAATGAGAAGTCCATGAACTCTCACCTTCAACTTGAGTGACTGTTTCATAGCTGTGTTGAGAATCATCCCTCCCTGAAACCAGAACACATCAACTCCAGTCAGCCAGCCAGTCAGCAAGTCAACAAGGTGCTACTGATCATCTGATCACCACGTCGTTCTATGGATAAAAAGGACTTCCTGCTCCTCTGAGGCTACTCACCTTGAGACCCGAGGCTGTCCCGACTGCGATCCTACAAAACAGACAACAGATGTTTAGACAAAGGAACGGAGGAAGACTGATTTAAGATGAGTCACAGTTGATGACTCTGGTTTAAGATGAGTCACAGGTGAAGACTCTGGTGTAAGATAAGTCACAGATGAAGACTGGTGTTAGATTGGTCATAAATGCTCCAGTACTATTGTTCTTACCCTCTCCTTGGTGCCCATGCGAGACCACTCTTTCCTTTCCACCCTGACGGGTTATTAGGAGTAAAAGGCATCAGTAAACAGCAGAGGGATACAAACACAGGGAGATAAAAAAGAGTGCGAGAGCAAGTAAAGAGTGTGGAAGGCGGAAATTGAAAGATCTGCTATGCAATCAGCATCAATTACCCCATGTCGATGGACAAAGCAGACCGAAATGCACATCCAACCGCAGAATTACAAAGACGCCAAAGCACACACACTAAGACCCGCACACACACAGAGCTGTGAGACATCGGACCTGCGTTTGCTCGGGATGAAGCCGACCTCCTCAGCCTCCGACTGGGGACTGACCCGTCTAGCCTGCCACCACTCTTCATCTCCGCAGTCCAGGACGTGGAGCACATCTCCGAACCTGAAGCCCACCGCCTGGCTCAGGAAACCGCAGTCCGCTGTCTTGTCGTAGTCAAACAGGGCCCTGGGGAGCCGGATGACAGCACACAGTGAGAGGAAAGAAAAGATAAAAAAGTCAAGGAAGTCTTTCAAGTCTTATCGTTCTGTAATGGTGTTGTCCTGGAACCCAGGCTGTCTCAGTTGCTACCCAATATTTGCATGTTATATTGTGTTGCTGAAATGCTTTGGGAATTTGAGAAGAAAAAATTGTAATGCAATGTTGTCTTTAAATGTTTCAATTATGTTGTACAACAGAACAACATTCCCCCCCTTTCTTAGTGTCAATAATTCCATCTTAGTGCCTTGTACACTGCTATAGTATTGTGCCAGGGGACTAGGGTTAGTCTGTCCTGTCCCTACTGTTTACATGGCATTTGTTTATGTGACGGGAGACAAGGGTCAGTCTGAATTATATTCTGAGGAATTCTTGCCCACCTGCAGCTGATCTGGATTCTGCCTAAAGACTCTAAACACAACCCAACTGTATTTATTGATTGTGTTGGTCATCTGAACATGAAATATGTATGTGGCCTTAAAATGTCATGTACTCATAATCTTTTAATGGCACAATGGGAAGAGGACTGGCCACCCGTCAGAGTCTGGCTCCTCTCTAGGTTTCTTCCTTCTAAAAGGGAGGTACACCTCCAAACAGGGTGGTACACCTCCAAACAGGGTGGTAAACCTCCAAACAGGGTAGTACTTTTCCTTCCACACAATTCTCATGAAATATGCATTATAGCAGCTTATCTGTGTGTGGGCATACCCTGAAAACAGTGTAGGCAAATCCTGGTCATAAAAATAATTCATGTAAGTACACTGTTGATTGACAAGTTTGTCCTCCTTTAGACATCTGATTAACCAGCTCATCTGTATCAAGAGTTTTGTCATCATACACGTTTTTCAAACCGTCAGTTAAAAATGCAGGTTTGAGCTGCTTTTTGTACAATGTATGCGTCTTTTTAAAAGTTAAACATAATATAGTCAGGATATCGTCATACCTAAACATTTAAGTAAATAATTTGGTAGATTACAACAATGCACAAATAAATAATAGAAATCCCCAGATCTGGAGCAGTATGGGGTGTGTTACTGTGACATCCCCAAATCTGGAGCAGTATGGTGTGTGTTACTGTGACATCCCCAGATCTGGAGCAGTAAGGAGTGTGTTACTGTGACATCCCCTGATCTGGAGCATTAAGGAGTGTTTCACTGTGTTCCTTCTAGACTACCTGATGTAGAAGCCTCTTTTGGGATTGTTCCTCAGCGTTGTCTGCCCAGAGCCCATACTACTGTTCATAAGCTGTTCCCGCAGGTCGTGGATCTTAGCTTCGAAGCGGCTGTACTCTGAATACAAACACAGACAGATGAGCAGAGGTAAGGTCGTAGGTGAATGCTGATCCAGTCTTGTGTTCTGTTGGACGGTAGGTGTGGCAGTGACGCTTGTCTCACCCTCTGGGCGGTACTGGGCTACGATGGTAACAGTCTGCCCGGCGTTCTTAAGGGCTGCAGCAGCCTGCTCATGGGTGGCGATACGCAGATCCACCCCGTTCACCTGACACACACACATGCGCACGCACGCGCAACGCAGAACCCATTACTAACATGTTCTCAACACTCAGAGGAGCGCGTGTATGATGTGTTCGTATGTGGTGTGTGCATTTGTATTTTGCAATGTGTGTGTGCACGTGTGTACAGTATGTACGGTGTGTGTTTTGCATGAGAGAGAAAGTGATGGATAGTATGTGTGGATGTGTGACCATGTGAAGATGTGTGTGTGTGTACAGAATATGAAAACACGCGTGTCCTTACACTGAGGATCTGGTCGCCCTTGCGCAGCTCTCCGCTGAGGTCTGCGGGCCCCCCCGCCAGGATAAAGGAGATGAAGATGCCCTCTCCGTCCTCACCTCCCACAATGTTAAATCCCAGGCCCGTGGAGCCCCTGTGGATTAGCACTCTCCTGGGGTCCCTGAGGAAGAGAGGAGGGGACAAGGGCAGGGCCGGGGGGTCAGGGAGAGACGAGGAGAAATGGAGAGGAAGGAGGAGGCTGACCGAAGGGAGTGGTAACATGGGGAGGGAGGAGGGCAAATACGGTGAGGTAGACAGGTGTAAATGGATAGGGAAATGAGATGCCATGTTGGACAAAAACAGAAAGACAGGCGCACAGAGATGGGAGCAGAAGGACACTTGGTTAGCTGTAGTCAGGCCTACGTCAACCTGCGTCCCTCCATCTACATCGACCTGCGTCCCTCCATCTACGTCAACCTGCGTCCCTCCCTCTACATCGACCTGCGTCCCTCCATCTACGTCAACCTGCGTCCCTCCCTCTACATCGACCTGCGTCCCTCCCTCTACATCGACCTGCGTCCCTCCATCTACGTCAACCTGCGTCCCTCCATCTACATCGACCTGCGTCCCTCCATCTACATCGACCTGCGTCCCTCCATCTACATCGACCTGCGTCCCTCCATCTAGATCGACCTGGGTCCCTCCATCTACATCGACCTGGGTCCCTCCATCTACATCGACCTGTGTCCCTCCATCTACATCGACCTGCGTCCCTCCATCTACATCGACCTTGGTCCCTCCATCTACATCAACCTGGGTCCCTCCATCTACATCGACCTGCGTCCCTCCATCTACGTATGTAGACCGGCTCAATGTTAACCAAATCCAACCTCACCGGAGGCGTTTTATTTCCACAGGCTAATTTACCAATCCAACGAGGTGCCTTTGGGTTGACTAAGCATCTCTTTTAGCAGTGAACGCTTTGCTCACCTGGGAAGGTCTTCATCCCCCATCATGCCATGCAACACTGGAGAGAAGCGGCTGGGTGAAGTGGGAGTGAGGGCTTGTGGGTAATCGGATCCAAGGTACGTGGGGTGGCCAAGGTCTGTGTCCATGTGAGGGGAGTATGCTGGAGATAACAGACAAAGACCTTTAGGGATGATTGTACACACTCAGCCTTGTATTTCAATCCATGTTCCCTAACCTTAACCCCAATAACTTAAACTTGATGCCTAAATGTTACCCAGCCATAATGCCTAACCCTAAATCTAACCCATTCCTAACACTAGCCCCAGTTTTAAGTTTGACCCTAAAAGCATACCCCAAAAACAAAAACTGCTAAAGGTAGATTTTTTGGGGTTTATCATTGTGAGGACAGCTGGTCATAATTCGATCTGTGAAGTGAAAAGGCACACACACTTACTGCTGGTGAGGTCTGGGGGATTGTAGGTGTTCAAGTAGAGGTTGTTTGGCTTGGCCACCCTGAGGTAGACCACCTCGGCCGTGTTCTTCAGAGCTGCTACCGCGTCCTCGTGCATCACGTCCTCCAGGCACACACTGTTAACCTGGACACACACACAGCCACGTTATCACCGTTCAAAAGGGAACTAAGTTGTGGGGCAGACTCCATTTGACAGGGATACCTGCACCATTTTGTAACTTCTGCGTGGCGCCTATATTGAGTGTAACAGCACTCAGCTGCAGCTGCTCCCATGTCCAGGAGATGGCAGTGGAGTGACACAGGGCAAGCAGCGTGAACAGTGATGACAGGAACTCTCCCAACCATCCTACCCATTCATTACCATATGAATGAAAGTAATCTCAGGCTGGAAAAAAATATTCATTAATCTATGCTCTTCATGCAATTAAGATGCCGAAGTAGACGACGTGTTGACTTGTCTAAATGTTCCTCACTATGCTGAATGCAGCAGGTCTGAGGAAGTCTGTGTGTTTGTGCGTGTAGGTCTAAGGACTGACCGCCAGTATCTTATCCCCAATCTGCAGCCTCTGGTCCTTGTGGGCAGCTCCGCCCTCTATGATCTTAGTCACGTAGATGCTGTTATCTCCTGGGATGTGCTGATTACCCACCCCTCCGGCGATGCTGAAACCAAGACCTATGGAATGGCCAGGATCAAGCAGAAAGACAGAGAGGCATGGTAAGGGAGCGAAAGGAAGAGTAAAAGAGAGCAGACGGGAGAAAGAGAAAGGGAGAAAAACAGTTTATATGAGTGAGAGATGCAAGAGGTAGGGGGAGAGAGGTGGAGGGTGTAGGGGGAGGAAGGCGAGAGAGAGAGAGAGAGAGGAGGTAGAGAGAAATGTAAGATCTACATTATAACTGACAGGTACATAACTATGTAAGCACTAAGCAGACAAAGCAGTACCTTTAGGCCCTTTGATGAGTTTAATCTCAGTGACTTTCTCGGCGGCAGGTTTCCTACGAAGGACGTACAGACGAACTATGGCCCCTGCCTCTTTCAGAGCCTCCACAGCCATACTGTGAGTTACCTCTCTCACATCCACATCATTCACAAACAGGATGCTGTCATTAACACTGAGGACACAAACAGATAGATAGATCGATGTTGAGCAAGAGAGAGAGATTATTGTTAGGGAAAAGTCTTATTCCAGAATAATTACCAAATGAAGGGATGTCAATTCAATGCCTATATACAATGCCATATCAAAAAAAGTTGGAAATAAAAACCGAACACAATAGGGTTTAACTGTTTTTATATTTAATAGAAAATAGTACAAATACAACATATTAAGTGTTGGAACAGAGAAATGTTATTGTTTCTTGAAAAATAAATGTTAGTTTTGAGTTTGATGCCAGCAACATGTTTAAAAAAAGCTAGGACAGGGTGAAGAGAAGACAGGAAGTATTGTGTAATGATAAAAAATAAACCTGGAGGAACACCTCACTCCTAATACGTTTAATTGGCAACAGGTCAGTAACATGATAGGGTGGGAAAATTGCATCTCACAGAGGATGAGTCTTTCAGAATTAAAGATGGGGAGGGGTTCACCACTCTTTGAAAGATTGTTTCTCAATGTATAATTGCAAAGCCTTTAGGGACCTCATCATATACAGTAAAAAATATAATCAAAAGGTTCAGATATTTTGGATAAATCTCTGTATGCAAGGGAAAAGCCACAAACCAATGTTGGCTGTGTTCTTCGGGCCGTCAGGCGACACTGCATTAAAAACAGACACAATTCTATAGTAGAAATCACTGCATGGGCTCAGAAACACTTCCGAAAACCATTGTCTGTGAACACAGTATGTTGCTGCAGCCACAAAAGCAAGTTAAAGTCCTACCATGCAAAGAAACCATATATAAAAAAGATCCTGAACTGCTGCCACCTTCTCTGGGCCCAAGCTCATTTAAGATGAACTGAGGTAAAGTGGAAAACTGTCCTAAGGTCGGACAATTCAAAATTCAACATTATTTTTGGGAATCATGGACGCCACTGCCTCTGGACCAAGGAGGAGAAGGACCATCTGGCTTCTTATCAGCACACATTTCAAAAGCCTGCATCTGTGATGGTTCGGGTGGGAATTTGTGTACATGGCCCGGGTGATTTGCACATCTGTGAAGGCACCATTAATGCTAAACAATATATACAGGTTTGGGAGGAACATATGCTGCTATCCAGACAACTTATTTTTGAGGGAAGGCCTTGCTTATTTGCGCAAGACAATACCAAACCACATTCTGCATCAATCACAACAGCATGGCTCTTGAGTAAAAGTGTCCAGGTGCTAAACAGGCCTGCCTGCAGTCCAGACCTTTCACCCATTGAAACATTTGGCGCATTATGGAATTGAAAATAAGACAGGAGACCCTGAACTGTAGAGCTGTTGAAATCCTATATCAAGCAAGAGTGGGAATTCATTTCACTTTCAAATCTACAGCAATCGGTCTCCTCAGTTCCCAAACGCTTACAGAGTATTGTAAAAAAGAAGAGGTGTTGCAACACAATTTTGAAATGTGTTGCTAGCATCAAATTAATAATGGACGTGTATTCTTCCAAAAACAATAACATTTCTCAGTTTCAAAATGTTATGTGTGGTCTTTGCGCTATTTCCAATTAAGTATTGGGATGAATATTTTGCACATCTTTGCATTCTGTTTTTATTAGCATTTTACAGTGTCTCGTCATTTTTGGAAACGAGGTTGTAGTAGAAATGGTTTTCAGCACTAGTTTAGAATTCTATCTTTATCAGTGCTGATGTATTGATTGAGATTCAATTGTTATTTGGAGTTACAGTACAGTACTCTTTGGGGCAATACCTTACACAATACTTATTGGATACAGAGCTGCTAGAACTCACGATTGATTCTATATGCCAATAATGTTTTACATCCAATCAATATATTAACACGACATATGAAACAGCAACAAGTGATTTCAAAACACTGACATGTATTGTTGGAAAATAAACTAAATTTATATATGACAATAAATACAGTAGTCACACGAAAGTCGGGTGAGCCCTCTGTCTCTCATTATGCCATTTGTGTGTGCTGTAATACCGCCATATAAGATGGATTTAAACAAACAATTATTAAGTTCAGTAAACTGTATTATCAGAACAATATTTTAAGGTTAAATCAACAAATGGTTGAATGTGCTAGAACGATACACCAACATGACGATACCCCCCGTCCTTCACTACAATCTCTCATATTCTCCACTCCTCTAGAAGGCCCTGTGCGCCATCATCTCAGTGAAACTCTGCAGACCCCACCCTCATCCCCCTGTCCTGTGTCACATGGCCAGCTGCAGCCTGGCTAGCCTTCTATCATTCAAACAACCCAGACAGAGAAGCTGTCTGTCCGCCAGCCAACCCGCCAGCCAGTCAGATACCCGGAAGACAAGGCTTTTAAGGTACCGTATTGTAGTCACTTTTCAAAGTCCTGCCACTTATAAATATTAATGATTTGACATTCTCATGACCTTGTCCACTTCTTCATCTTAAGGTTACATCAAGACTCCCACCTCTGCATAATCACCCACCATGAAAGCACTGCTTTCGATTATTCATATTGCTTCATTGGGGGACCACACACTGAATTTAAACTGGCAAACACTGATTTGAGAGACACTTTTTAGTCAGCCTTCTGATGCGTTTAAAGCTATTGAGTTTTCTATTATTTAGAAGAATATCGAATCCATGAGGCCTAATAGAAAATTGGATTTTAATGGACACAGAGCTGCCAGCCTTAAATGACGTGTTAGACAAAAAACTCATCATATCGGATTCCTTCTAGAATCCCAGATTTGCCCTTTAAATTTCCTATTTAATCGCTACAATAACGGAGGCAGAGTGACGGTGCTGGGGCCTGGCTGACAGACCGGTCACTGTACACAGTGGCCACGTTATTAAGTACACATGTTTAGTGTCATATCCCCTTCTGCAGCCAGTACAGTCTGAATTCTTTGTGGCATGGATCCCACAAGGTGCTGGAAACAACTGACTTGACAACCTCACACCATCCCTGCAGATTTTTTGGCCCATTCCAGCTGAAATCATCCGAAGATGCTCTACTGGATTGAGATCTGGAGATTAGGCAGGCCTTTGGAGTAAAACGACGTCACTGTCATGTTTGTGGAACCAGTTTGAGATGATGTGTGCTTTGTGGCATTGTGAATTGTCCTGCAATTCAAGTATCCATTTAAGAACATGTAGACTGTGGCTGTAAAAGGATGCACACTGTCAGCAACAATGCTTAGGTACAGTGTGGCATTCAATTGATGTTCAGTTGGTGTAAAGGGATCAAAAGTGTGTAAAGAACATATTCCCCACACCATCACCAACACAAGGCAGGATGGATCCATGCACTCACGTTGTTTACCACAAATTCAGTTTTTCTGTCTTCAATTGTCTAGTTTTGGTGATCATGTGCCCAATGAACCCTGACCTTCTCAGAGCTGACAGGAATAGAACACGGCATGATCTTCTGTGGCTGCAACCCATCCGCTTCAAGGTTCAACACTTTGTGTGTTCAGGGATGCACTTCATCACACCAATGAGTGGTCATTTGAATATTTGTGGCCTTTCCGTCTGCTTGAACGAGTCTGACCATTCTTTTCTGACCACTCATTTACACGTTTTTTTCACCTACAGAACAGCCGCTCGCTGTTGCAAACATGCACCTCTTGACCATGTTTGCATGCATTATATACTTTATAGTTGCAGCCACATTATTTGTTTTTTGGCAATTTGCATTGAACAGGAGGTGTACCTAATAAAGTGGCCACTGAGTGAAGTGCAGATCTGAGGGCCTGAGAGGGAGAAAGAATTAGAACTGTATATACGCAGCTCCTCTGTGGACAGCGGTGAAATGCCTTTCCTGCTGACTGAACAGTCTGGGGAGGGAGGAGGGTTTGGGAATCAGAATGGCACTTCTCTTTATGGGACCCAGCTGGCACTGAGATGACGAGCGTACACCACTGATGTAGCCCAGGGTTGTACATTTGTTTGTGTGTTTGTGATATGCTTGAATATATATCTTTGGGCAGAAATTAGGGCTGCACAATATTTACAAAATATTTGATTGCGATTGTTTGGCCAACGGCAATATGGTTTAAAGTTTTTAACCCTTTATAATTTGTGATCTATGAATAGAGATTGGACTATACAGCAGGCTCGGGAGAGTAAGACACGCAATCTAGACATGCGATTTTCATTCACAGTCTCATGAGACATGGCTTTTCAGCGAACAAATTGTGTTGACAATAACAAGTGTTTTGTAGATACCGCCAGTTACACTAATGGCATAACAGATAACATGGATTTGAAATCAATGTGGTAAGAAATGGTTTCTCAACGACTTGTTTGGAAAAACATGGTGCTACTTTAAAGTACTGTATGTCAGACATGCTAATGCAACTCGCCAAGTGGTCAAGCCACAAGAACAGCCTGCTTGAGTGGCTTGTGTGGGCTGCAGAATGAGGGGAAGAGACATTAAGTGGCCCGGTGGCATGTCAATATAATGGAATCTTTTGGGGTTTGGACGCTGCATGCCAATATGAATAGGAATTTCATTAATTGTGCAGCCCTAATGTATTTGTGTGTGCGCATGTTTACTGAAACCAGTGTTGGGTTCAGACTGGAGAGTGATGAAGAAGAAGCTAGTTTGCATGGTAACCTATTATGTAGAGTGTTACAGCCTACTTCAAGCGATATTAGCAGTGTTAACCTGTCAGATAGATAGAAATTGGTGTTCCCCAATGTTAGCAGTATTAGCCTGTCCGGTAGATAGTAAGTGGTGTACCTCTAGCAATGTTAGATTTGTGTTGGTGTCGTGTAAATAATAAGTGGCATTCCTCAGATGATCACAACAATGTTAGCCTCTCAAGATAGTATGTGTACCCCAGACAATGTTAGGGGTGTTAGCCTGTCAGGAAGATAATAATTGGTGTACCACTGTGATGTTCGCCTGTCAGGTAGATAGTAAGTTAGAGGTGTACCTCAGGTTATGTTAGTAGTGTTAGCCTCTTATGTCAGACATTCCAACACTCGTGCATTTTAATTGCGTCTCCCTGACACCCACAAATTACATACTATCTCCAGGAAATACTTTTTTTTGAGAGCGAGCGAGGGTTGAGGGTAAAATACTGCATACTTAGTGATGTACTTTTCAGTTTAGCAGACTAGAATTCCAGTATTTGTGACTGATTGCGATGTATCGCGCCATCACCGATGAAGCCACCTCCCTGAAATTTGTTTCTGCAGGTTGGGATGTCTGTTATGTAGATAGCGGTGTTAGCCTGTCAGGAAGATAATAATTGGTGTACCACTGTGATGTTCGCCTGTCAGGTAGATAGTAAGTTAGAGGTGTACCCCAGGTGATGTTAGAAGTGTTTCCCTGTCAGGTACATGATTACTGGCATACATCAGGCACTGTTAGTATTGTGAGCCTGTTAGCTAGGTAGTGTGTACCCAGGGCAATGTTAGTAAGGTTCTAGCAGAGTCAATCTGTCAGGTAGATACAAATTGATGTACCGCAGGCACTGTTAGGTAGAAAGTTAGCTAGTGGCCTACCTCAGGCGGTTTTAGTAGTGTTAGCGTTTTAGGTAGATGGTTAGCTAGTGTTGTACCTCAGACAATGTAAGTATGGTTAGCCTGTCAGGCAGACAGTTATTGGTATAGATCAGGAGAACAAGTAGTGTTAGCCTGTCAGGTAGACAGTTATTGGTATAGATCAGGAGAACAAGTAGTGTTAGCCTGTCAGGTAGATAGTTGTGTACCTCAGGCGCCCGTCCTGAGCAGCAGCTCCTCCAGGGATTATTTTGGTGATGAAGATGCTGGGGTCATCACCGACATGCGGGTTATCTGTCCCACCTGCTATGCTGAAGCCCAGACCCGAGTTACCCTAAACACATACAAGATAACACAGGTTGTTATACAAAGTAACTCATGTACACCAAACTGAAGTGGATGACCTCCATTTTAATGTAGTATATAAAGAATACAAAAATACAGTAACATTTTGCAATAAAGCAAACAAGGTTGTGGAATGTGGCCAATACATCAAGGATAAGAGCTTTTCTTAGGCATGACGCATTGCGGAGTGCCTTGACACAGTGCTTTAACTGTGTTCATATTGGCAATATACCACTAACCCCTGAGATGACTTATTGCTCTTAGTTATCTACACAATTTGAGCAGTAAACAATGATGTGATAGGATATAAATGATGTGGTCTAATATACCACGGCAAGGCACATGACTGCTTGATTGGGATAATATAAGGCTTTGTTTTAACCAGTTATCTGTTGTGAAAAACACTCACTCTTTCCAGTGTAATCTCTTCATACTCAATTTCCCCCTCAGTCCCGTTGACCTGAGAGAGAAAGACAGCATTACCACACCTTTATTGAAAATTGTGAACAGTGCTGTTATGTGGATATGGACTGTGTGGGATCCTGATCAATAGACCATTACTATGCAGTAAATCTGAATGCATTATGGTGGGAGTATGATTCTTACATAAGGGGAGCCATCAAGTGTGTCAGTGTTCACCACAACTGGAGGCGAATTTCCCTAGAAGAAGGGAGAGAGGGAAGGAGGGCAAAAGAGAAAATGTATTATCTCATGTGCACATTCTACAAATGCACACAAGCACATGTACACAAATGCAATGCACGCACACTTGTGATCTCCAGGGCCGGGGCTTTGTGACAGATACAATGCTTCCTGTCCCAGTCTTTTTCTGGAGGGTAAGATCGTGTTCAAGTGAATCCTCGGGATGAGCAGCCATTGTGTCGGCTAGACCTGCTGTCCGCAAAGCCTCTCCCTCCGCAGGCAGAAGGGCCATCGCAGCAACACCCAATTGTGAGCAGAACGCCACAGTCTTCATGACATGACCTGCCTGTACTGCACACTGACTGACTGACAGTTTCACACCACCGCCACAGGGAGCTTGACTTGGCGCATCTTTCCCGTGAGTCATCGTTATCCATCAAAGCCCCGGAGGTGAGCATCATGTTCACAATGATTTGACGTGGTTCCGGAAATACACATAAGAAGTCGTTTCGTAGGAACGTTACGAAAAGCAACAGAGCTTTTAGCTTTCAAGGTCGTCTGTGTGGATCCTCTCCATCAGCGGTATGGACACATACTGCCTCTGGAGACCAGGCACACAGAGGAGACCAGGAACGTGGAGAAGACCAGGCACACAGAGGAGACCAGGAACTTGGAGAAGACCAGGCACACGGAGGAGACCAGGAACGTGGAGGAGACCAGGCACAAGGAGGAGACCAGGAACGTGGAGGAGACCAGGAACGCAGAGGAGACAAGGCACACAGAGGAGACCAGGAACATGGAGGAGACCAGGCACACAGAGGAGACCAGGAAAGTGGAGGAGACCAGGCACACAGAGGAGACCAGGCGCACGGAGGAGACCAGGCACACAGGAGACCAGGCACACGGAGGAGACCAGGAACGTGGAGGAGACCAGGCACACAGAGGAGACCAGGCACACAGAGGAGACCAGGAACACAGAGGAGACCAGGAAAACAGAGGAGACCAGGAACACAGAGGAGACCAGACACACGGAGGAAAGAGCCCATCCAGGGTCAATGACCTCATGGACGGGATGTCTGTCTCTCAGCAATATGGACGATAGGCCTATAGGACGTTGTTGGTTAGACTGCTGGTCTAGGACATGTCAGGCCTATAGGACATTGTGGGTTAGACTGCTAGTCTTGGACATTTCAGGCCTATAGGACGTTGTGGGTTAGACTGCTAGTCTTGGACATTTCAGGCCTATAGGACGTTATGGGTTAGACTGCTAGTCTTGGACATTTCAGGCCTATAGGACGTTTTGGGTTAGACTGTTAGTCTTGGACATTTCAGGCCTATAGGACGTTGTGGGTTAGACTGCTATTCTTGGACATTTCAGGCCTATAGGATGTTTTGGGTTAGATTGCTAGTCTTGGACATTTCAGGCCTATAGGACGTTGTTGGTTAGACTGCTAGTCTTGGACATTTCAGGCCTGTAGGACGTTGTGGGTTAGACTGCTAGTCTTGGACATTTCAGGCCTATAGGACGTTGTGGGTTAGACTGCTAGTCTTGGACATTTCAGGCCTATAGGACGTTGTTGGTTAGACTGCTAGTCTTGGACATTTCAGGCCTATAGGACGTTGTTGGTTAGACTGCTAGTCTTGGACATTTCAGGCCTATAGGATGTTTTGGGTTAGACTGCTAGTCTTGGACATGTCAGGCCTTGTGGTTTAATCTGCTGTATCATTAAGATATGACATGTCCTATTGGTACTGTGACATTACTATGGTAAGCGAATATTGGGCTTCTGAACACCCTTGATCTCTCAGTTGTCCCCCCTCTGATGCTGCTTGAATCTTGTCTACTGTATGAGGGATTGCACCATTCTGCATTCTGTACTCCTTAGAGAACGCTCTGCAGTCTCTCTCTCTAAACTTTCTCCTTTTTTTCCTCATTATTGTGTCCCAGCCTGATTAGCATGGGGAAGACGCCGTGCATCCAAAGTGCTTACAGAGCAGCAAACAATAGCGCAAAAAACGCCGGCTGACCTTCACACAAATGACACACACACACACGCGCACACACACACACACACACACACACACACACACACACACACACACACACTGTAACACAGTTCCAGTGACTCCCATATATATACCCATGACTTGATAGCCTCCTCTCCATGTGTAACGACTGCCCTCGTGCTCCACTCTCCTCACACAACGTGTCTACTGCTATGTCACGTCCTCTCAGCAAAGACAGTCGCTATTCGTCATTTGCCAAATTGTCCCAAACCGTCCTCTCGAGCTGAGGCCCCTTAAACCCTTCTCTTATAGCTGTGACTGAAGGGGCCTACGCATTAATAAGGATAACACAAAGACAAAGATCACTGTCTCCCTCTGTCCATTTGTCACCGTGGCGTCCCGCAGCTCTGAGCCAACTGGGGTGCCAACCATCTCACCCACTCGATCCCTCACGCTTGTTCTGACCACCGCTGCCATGGTTACGGTGTAGCATCAGCCACAAGGAAAGCTTGTCTCCATGGTAACCTGGATTTCCATTCCGATGGTTTAAAGCTCCAGCTACAAGGCACGGAACATCACGGTAAAACCCACAGGAGAATGCAAATAAATGTCACTACGTCCATTACATCATCTAAGGCATCACAGCCTCAGTCTGCTCGGAAACTAATTCTTGACAGCTGCATTTGGAAGGCACATCAAAACAGGCAGGCATGAGGTATATAGGGCTCCACAATTCAGAAATATTATTCTACAAGCACTTGGTTTGGAATAGGATTATTGGTAATAACTGCTTAGAGTGGTCTGCAGCTTAACTACGTTGTAAATATGGGGTTAGTAACATGGTATCATGGTGAGAATATGCAGTGTCATCATAAACTGATTGAGTTCATTGAGAGGCGATTACGAGATATGCTCATAATCTAGTTAATCTCCAGTGCGGTGTCGAGGTCTTTCCCAATACAGTACATGGCTATCTATCGGTTTGTTGACAAGGCATTCAGCAGACTCACTGGCGGAGAGGAGGAGGCCTGAGGTGTGATGTCATCTTCACCTGGGCCACTTGGACAGCATATAGATTGGCCATTACGATTCCTGTGCGCCTGCAGAACCCCAGTCTATTTACTTCCTTATGTTTCTGTATCTGTAACTTGTCCATTTCATCTAAAGTCAGAAAAATCTGTCCCAACTGAAAATCAAGACTTTTCATTGCAGTAACCCTCCCTTCCTCCTCCTCCCTCCTTCTCCTGGCTTCCACCTCCCTCACCGAACAGACTCATTAATGCGTCTCGTTAGTTAATTCATCGCTGTCAGAAAGAGAGAGGGAGGAGAGAGAAGGGCAGGAATAAAAATAACCATGAAGGCTCATATTTCACGGCAGACAGATGACTATTGGAGTGTTTCTTATCCCTTATCTCTGAAGTTGAAAACCTCCAACCTGGTTGTTAAAACCAATCCAAACACGTGTCTCCTCTACACTACAACATATTCAAACAGCATTTTACAGTCAACACACACTATAACCTCTCTAGATCATTCGTGCAGTGTTGTACTTTGTCAAGACGTGGGAGTATGGAGTTACCAGGGTTTAGTGTGTTTAGCGGCGTCCACCTACAGTTTATCGCCAACCCAGTCCAGGTTCTTAGAGGATTCCCTCCGTCTTCATGACATATCTTTGTCTCCATCTCCATTATCAAACACCATGACATTACCCTGTCTCCATCTCCAATATCAAACAACATGACACAACCCTGTCTCCATTTCCATTATCAAACACCATTACATAACTAATCTCCATAAACAATAGCAAACACCATGACATAACCCATCTACATCTCCAACATCAAACACCATGACATAGCCCATCTCCAATATCACACACCATGACAACCCTGTCTCCATCTCCAATATGAAACGCCATGACACATCCCTGTCTCCATCTCCAATATCAAACGCCATGACATAACCATGTCTCCAACTTCACTATCTAACACCATGACATAACTCTTCTCCATCTCCAATATAAAACACCATGACATAACTCATCCCCATCTCCAATATCAAACGCCATGACAACCCTGTCTCCATCTCCAATATCATACGCCATGACATAACCCATTTCCATCTCCACTATCTAATATCATGACTTAACTGTTGTCCATCTCCAATATCAAACACCATGACAACCCTGTCTCCATCTCCAATATCAAACGCCATGACAACACTGTCTCCATCTCCAATATCAAACACCATGACAACCCTGTCTCCATCTCCAATATCAAACGCCATGACATAACCATGTCTTCAAATCTAATATCAAACACCATGACACAACCTTGACTCCATCTCCAATATCAAACACCATGACATAACCCTGTCTCCAACTCTAATATCAAACCCTAAACCTTGAACCTAGCCATTAACATAAACCACTGAATCAAAATGACAGCCCCGAACCACAAAAGAAATCCTGATACTAATTTGTATCCTCTAACAGTATCTTTGAATTCCTGGCCATGGTGTCTCTATAGGAAGACATGCACTCAAATGTCCAGGCCCTTGCCGGTGACAAGGTCTCAAACAAGCAGCAGTAATCAGCAGAAGACTGAGCCTGGGAGCCGTGAGAGAGCCTGGCCACAGAGGACAATTGAACTGTGAGAACAGATAAGAGGTTGTAGGAGCGTGATGTAATTGCTTGATTTCTAGACTCACGATACCCTGGAGCATTACAGAAGAGAAAGAGAGAAAGAGAGAGACAGAGGCTTTTATACCCATGCAAGGAAAAATATATATTTAAACTGAACAATTTGAATGTATTTAAGGTAAGATGTATTAGTGTTTAATTTACATTCAATGCATATTAGATACATTCAAATTGTCTAAATTGGGACAGTATTGTAGTAGTGTATTTACACTTTTTATGTGTTATTACACAATTAGATCATTTTATAAAGATGTATAGAATATTCAAATTTAAACTAAAGTGGGAATTCAATAAATTGTATTAAGCTTTTTTTATTTAGCTAAATATGAGAATATTTGAAGACACTTTTCTTTCTCGGGTATAGAGGTCTCAGTAATCATTTATTTATACTGTATGTTCTTGCTGAAGTGTGTGTGTGCGTGTGTGTGTGTGTACGCATGTGTGTGTGTGTGTGTGTGTGTGTGTGTGTGTGTTTGTGTGTGTGTGTGTGTGTGTGTGTGTGTGGAGGAGGAAGTCGTGAAGAATGGGGGATAGGTTTAGGGACAGGTTTAGGAGTGTGGAGTCAGGTTTAGGTTTAAGTGGAGTGACATTCAGTGCCATCTTAATCAGTCTGCTCAAGAGTTACGACAGTTCATCTGTTGACTGAAAATAGCTCCACACACTCACTACCTCTCTACAGTTAAAATGTTTTAACGTCAAATCAAAGCGACGGGCCTCACAGAGTACTGAAATATGAATACACTGCTGGTCCAAATATGCTGACCAGCAGGCTTTCACCAGGCCTCAAGAGGGGAGCCCAGAAAAAGACAGCCTACTGATAGAGAGAATGAGAGAGGAAGAATGACAGACGGAGAATGAAAGAGGAGAAAATAGAGGGAGAATGACAGAGAGGTGGGACAGAGAGGGAGAATGGCAGGGCGAGGTTAGAAGGAGTGTAGAATCGACAGAGCGGTGGAGTGCTACTTTGTGTGTGTTCATTAAGAAAGCGATCGATGGTTGCTACCCTTTAAACAAAGCATCCCCTTTCCTTTGGTCCATCCTCTTTTTCTTTCTACAAATCTTTCTCTTTTCAGGACTGGTTTGCGCTAAAGACCATGTCAGAGGGTTCATCTTAAAAACACTATAAATATGTCACCACAGCAGTTAAAACAGCTATTTTTAAGTCAAGTGAAACGAGGAAAGAATGCTGTCAGCAGATATCATCTTCAAGGCTACAAAGAACTAGAATATTTACCATTTCCAATTAAGCACAGTAAAATTCACCATGTAGCTCGATTGGTAGAGCATGGCTCTTTTAATAGCAGCATTCTGGGTTCAATCCCTACAGGGAACAAGTATGAAAAAATTATGAATAGATAAGTCTGTAAAGTCGTTCTGGTTGACAGAATCTTCTTCATGACTAAAATGTACACCTAAAAATGTAGTCATACTAATTACCTTAAAAGTTAATTCACTCTGTTTGAGTCCATTTTTGTGAAGAAAAGCCGACCATTTGCATGCCGTAAATGCGTGTTTGTTATACCTACTGAGAATGGGCAGAGCCGAAACCAACTTGTGTGAATGAGGGTATGATTTACGGGGCCCATGGCTTGGCAGGACCCAATGAACGTGGTCAATAAGTGAGGAGCCCAGGCATATTTCTTCTCAGGGGGCCCATGATTCCTGGTGAAGGCCCTGCATCTGGGTCTGAACATACAAAGCGTATCACTAACGTGGCCCAATACTCCCAACAAGTCATCAGTGAAACAGCTTCTCAATCTGCTTCTATCAGTCAGGAGAAAATAACTACAATTAACCTGAAAGCTGTGCCAACACACAGTACCAACCAACATAAACCCATCCACCCACTCATCACCCACACATTCACCCTCACTCATAACATCAGTCGCAACCCTCTAGTCGTTTCCCTGCTTTGTCACTCATACCCTCCACTAAGCAATCCAGCGTCGTAAAGGGATGTGATTATCAACAATCAGACTTTTACAGCTGAGTGTTTTATTCGTCCAAAACAGCACTGATTATGCAGTCAGTCAGGCAATGAGAAATCGTTTCTATTTCTGTAGTTGCTGTGTCTAAATTTGTACTCTGTTTAAGGGTGAAAGCAGGATAAACAGATGCTGAGGAGAGAGAGAAGGAGAGCAATACTATTGAAAGCCATAGGTTTCAGCAACGAGCCCTCCAGACTGGCAGCATAGCTATAACTAAGGCAAGACAGGAGGGGAGGAGGAAGGAGAAGAGGTGGGAGGAGAAAGAATGGAAGGGGGTTAGAAAGATGGATGTGAGGGAATGTAGGGAATGGCACAAGATCCATATTTGCACACGTTTGCACACGTGTGTGCGTGCGCGTGCTTGTGTGTGTGGGTGTGTGTGTGAACATGTGATCAGAAAGTGGGCGTGCAATGGGGATGTTACGATTCGGATTAGACATCATTCACACCCTAGCACATCTCACACACAGCGTAAATTATTAAAGCCCATTAGCCTCTCCTGCTGAAATGGCGGCAGGGTGTGCGGAGGTGTGTAACGCTGAATGTGTTAGCGTTTGAGAGAGACGCCCAGCTACGGCCAAGCACACTGCAAAATGACACATGACATGTCACGCCGTTGGAACAAAAGGCACTCAAGGGATTCGGTCAGACACTAATGAGCGCTCCACTTAATACTCTGGGACATGCAAATATAACACAACGAGGAGCTACGCTGCAGAGCACACTGAGATGGATTTGATCACATCATTGGGACACACCATCCGTGATTCACATACATTCCTCAAGGGTCAAATGTGTTGCTGCTATAGCCTCGTTCTGTACATTTACGAGGCAACATAAAAATGATAAACACATATCACATTGCCGTCATGGTAGAAACCCTCCACCAAGTGTTCTTATTTGTCCGCTGAGTTGATGCACTTATATATACAGTATTTCCTATTTAGACAGCATGAGATTCCATTTTACATTCTGGCTAGAGAAATTACCATTTGTGACTGAAGACCTTAATAAAACACACACCAAACAATGCTTTAGCAGAGAGACCAGAGATTGACCAGCCAAACACAAATAAAGTATTTGAAATGTATTAAGGTTCCTCAGAATAAGCCTTCACTCAAGGTGCAGCGCCCAATCACATCTTAGGCCCGTCTACTGACACAAATCAAAAGTGTATATATATATATATATATATATATATATATATATATATATATATATATATATATATATATATATAT